>CM064566.1:7477926-7626238 GCA_032716605.1 Paralithodes platypus | reverse complement strand
TTGTAGGGGATTCAATGCTTAAATACCTTGGTAGGGCTACTAACACACATGTTGGTAAAGTTGTCTGTCTGCCTGGTGCCGGAGTCGAGAAGGTGGTAGAAAAGCTAGATGGTGTCATGGAAGCGAGTGGAGAGGACCCCATCATCTTCCTCAACGCAGGGAGCAACGACATTTGGAAATGCAGGACTGAGGAGTTGCTCACCACGTACCAGGAAATGTTGGAGAGGATCAAGGAGAAGGGTGGAGTTCCTGTGGTACACAGTATCCTACCAAGAAGAGGGGTAAGGAAGGAATGGTCCTCCAGGGCTATTGGTGTAAATAGCCGGCTGGAGAAGTATTGCAAGGCAAATACTATTCCATTCCTGGATAACTGGACCCTCTTCTACGGTAAGGATGAACTGTATGCCCAGGATGGAGTACATCTCTCTCGACTAGGAGTTTCGACCTTAGCCAGCTCACTCGACAAGTGATGCGGGGTTTGGTTAATAAACCATAGGTGTGTAAGTAAAATAGAATCCCAGCCACATCAAATTGATAGTAATAACGAACATTCTGATAGCGTAGATTTTCCGTCTAGGGTCCAGTAGTTCAACAGGTAAAAATAAATTAGTTAAAAACAATAGAAAAATAGTTGCAAATACAAGTAATAGTTTGAGTGTTTATTATACAAATTGCAGGAGTTTATGTAACAAAATGAACGAACTTAGAGCACTGGTTAGCAAAGAAAATATAGACATAATAGCGCTAACTGAAACATGGATTAATACAGAAACCAGGCATTTTTTAGCAGAGTTTGATATACCAGGATATAGTTTGTTTAAATATGACCGAACAAGTAAGAGGGGTGGACGGTATAGCAGTGTTTGTCAGGAGTTCATCAAAAAGCTGTACTAAATCAGGTATTAGAGTAAATAATGAAAATGCAAGTGTTTGGGTAGAAGTTAACGAAGGTAGTGAGACTTTAGTTATTGGAGTTATTTATAGACCGCCAAATATGAGTAGAAAATGACGGAACATCATTATGGGAGGAAATTAAAATAGCATCAAGGCTTAGCAACGTGTGCATTATGGGGGATTTTAATTTCCCTAATATAGATTGGCAGCAACAAATAGGCGACTCTGATTCAAAGGAGTTTATTGAGGTAGTACAAGATAGTTTTTTATCTCAATTCATAGATACGCCGACTAGAGGTGATAATATTCTCGATTTAGTTTTCAGTAACAATGAACATATGATAAATAGTGTAGAAATCGGGGAACACCTTGGAAATAGTGATCACAATTCTGTGTATTTTAATATACAATGGAAAGGTAATATCAGAGAGAATACAACATTAATACCTGACTTCAGAAAAGCCAATTATGGTGGGTTAAGAGAAGCCCTGTTAGCGGACCCTATGGTCAAAAAATTAAGTCGATCCAGGTGTCCAAATGAGTGTATCCTTTCTCAGGCACCTGTCATCTTAAGTCAGGAGGAGACGTCAAACTTGGTAGATACATACGATAATTTTATCAAGTCAGTATTCAATGCGCAAAATAAATATCCCCAAAAGAAAATTTAGATCAACACAGAACCAACCCAAATGGATGAATAATAGACTATTAGATCTTCTAGGAAAAAAGAGAGGAATATATAGAAAAATTAAAAAAGGCGAAATTCACCTACTTGCTTACTATCAGAATCTATCACGACAGGTAAAAAAGGATATTAGTAAAGAAAAAAGAAATTATGAAATTAAGGTTGCCAATGATTCAAAAAATAATCCTAAAGCTTTTTTACCAACTATATAAATCCAAGGTTAGAGATGTAATTGGTCCCCTTAAAACTTCGATAGGAAAATTGACAGAAAGTGATTTAGAAATGTGCAGTACATTAAATAGTCAATTTCTTTCCGTTTTCACTAATGAAAATTTGGCACAGTTTCCAGAAGTCCGTAAGGTATACAGCGATAGTATAGAAAATAGGTTAAGTACGGTTACTATAAGTAGAAATGATGTGGTTAAGGAAATTGACAGACTGAAACCTCATAAATCGCCTGGTCCTGATGAGGTATATGCTAGAGTATTAAAAGAATGCAGAGATGAGTTAAGTTATCCATTAACATTTCTATTTAACAAGTCATTAGAAACAGGTATAGTTCCAGAAGCTTGGAAGCTTGCAAATGTAGTTCCGATCTTCAAAAAAGGTGATAAATCAATAGCATCCAATTACCGTCCCATTAGTCTCACTTCAATCATAGGAAAACTACTAGAGTCAATTATTGCTAGGAAAATGAGAAACCACTTAGAAACATTTAACTTAATCAATTCTTCTCAGCATGGATTCACTCAGGGACGGTCTTGCCTTACTAATTTGCTTAGTTTTTCTCAGAGGTATATGAAGCAGTAGATAATGACAAGTCATATGATATTATATATTTAGATTTCAGTAAAGCTTTCGACAGAGTCCCTCATGAGAGATTGATGAGAAAGGTTGAGGCACATGGAATAGGTGGGGCGTTGTTAGGATGGATTAGGTCATGGCTAATTGGTAGGAAGCAGAGAGTCAGCATAAATGGTACCAAGTCAGAATGGGGAGCAGTCAAAAGTGGTGTCCCCCAGGGATCGGTATTAGGTCCCCTGTTGTTTCTTATATACATAAATGACCTAGATTTAGGTATAACTAGTAGGATAAGTAAATTCGCAGACGATACTAAAATAGGGAGATCAATTGATTCAGATAGCGATATAGAGTGCCTCCAAAGGGATCTAGATACCTTACATGAATGGTCAGTAAATTGGCAGATGAAGTTTAACATTGACAAATGCAAGGTATTAAAGATAGGGAAGATGCAAACAAATGTTAAATATAAACTAGCTAATTTAGAATTAGAAAATTCAGACTGCGAGAAAGATCTAGGTGTGTTTGTTAGCAATGATTTGAAGCCTAGAAAACAGTGTATAACCGTTCGTAATAAGGCAAACAGGATTCTCGGGTTCATCTCTAGGAGTGTGAGTAACAGAACTGCTGATGTTATCTTAAAACTTTACTTGTCATTAGTGAGACCCCATATGGATTATGCTGTCCAATTTTGGTGTCCTTATTACAGAATGGACATAGATTCATTGGAGAGAGTACAGCGTAGAATGACAAAAATGATCCATAATATTAGAAATCTTTCGTATGAAGAAAGGTTGAAGAAATTAGGTTTACATTCGTTAGAGAGACGCAGAGTTAGAGGGGATATGATAGAGGTGTTCAAGTGGGTTAGTGGGATTAACAAAGGGGACATGGCAAATGTACTAAAGCTCAGTGATAGCGAAAGAACTCGTACCAATGGTTTCAAATTAGATAAATTTCGTTTCAGAAAAGATATAGGCAAGTATTGGTTTGGTAACAGAGTTGTAGACGGGTGGAATGGACTACCAAGTGCTATAGTGGGATCTAAAACTGTAGGGAGCTTTAAGATAAAATTGGATAAGCATATGGACGAGAAGGGTTGGGTGTGAAGGGGGATCAGCCGGGTTGGGCCAATCAGCGCTCTGCAGACCTCCATAATCCTGCGTTAATCTCTAACCGTTTTTGGTAAGATGATCCTCAGGGTATTAGAGTGTGAAGCCTATAATTGGGCTTTGTAATGAATTGGGGTTGTGTGGGACAGGGATCTGCCTTGCTTAGGCCAATCGGCTTTCTGCAGACTCCCATTTTCTTATGTTCTTATGTTCTTATGACCCGGGTTCAAATCCCGATATGTCAATGGGAAGATATTATTGGGATTGAATTTGTGCTGTACCTAGTATCAGTGCATTACCACAAAGCCCACCGAAATGCCAAAAAAATACCCTCATTGTTCCCTGATTAAATAACACTGTATGGATATTCCCATATTCAAAATATGTTACAGGGGGACAATGCCTAGTGAGTTCACTGCTCAATAGGTGGCGTTCTGAGAGTGAGGGTCTGAGTCTGGAGGGTGAGACGGTGAAGCACTTGAGCGAAGCAACCAGCCGCTTCAGAGATGGAGCTGCTTCGAGCCATGATGGATGCTTCGCATGTCTCACTCCCCAGACTGGAACAAGACCTCACGGGCTTCACCGTGTTGAGCGGTGGAATGTACAGGCTCTCAGCCTATGCCCGAGAGGGAGTAGTTGGAATATAGGAAAAAAAAAAAAAAAAAAGTGTCAGTAGTTCGGTGTGCGTGTGAAATAATCAATAACAAAATAATTATCTTACCAAACACCTACCAGTTCCCATAACCTCAATACCCTTCAAAATTCCCACAAGCGAAAACAATACTTCAAATCAGTAACCCCTTTCAATCTAAGCCGGATTTCTCCATAAAATGCTGGCTCGCTATCGCTCGCCAGGAAAAAATTCGACACCTGGATGGGGATACATTAATGTCTTAAAACAGTAGGCTGAATGGGACCGAATGGATGCAACCGAGAGAAAATTGCAGGTGACCCCTCTTAAGGGGAGATTTCCACTTGAGGGACTTTTTTCTTGACCCCTTTCTCCCTCATGTCTAGCCCCATTGCTTTTGAGATTTTAAGACGTTTGTCCCATTAGTTTGGTGATTTTTAAGAATTTCCGCCCCATTCTGTCAATTGTAAGACCTATCGTGCCATTTAGGTGTCGATTTTATCCTGGCGAGCGATAGCGTGCCTGTAATTTAAGAGTAATCGGCCTTCGGCCGGGACATTTTTCTACCGAAAAATGTACAAATTTATCTTGAAAGGGGGTCAAGGGGGTGACATTTTAAGATTGCTGGAGGAGTAGGAAACAAACTAAAAACCTCCCCGTAACCAGAATAAAACAAAATTACGTAATCGCATTGAAAGGATGAATTGCAGAGATAATTGCCAAAGCAGAAGACAACACTAATTATCTATCTCGCTATCTATCTATCTATTCCCCCGGCGCCTTACTTCCCAAGGGGGGTGGACACGAATGAATCGCCGACACGGAGGCCATTCGTTCGATTATCTAGCTTGTGTTCGGGGCAGGGATGTAAAGGAGAGGTATTTAGTTTGTTCCCTACGTTTTCATCAAGCTTAAAATTACACCCCCTAGACCCCCTTTCAAGATAAATTTGTACATTTTTCGGTAGAAAAATATCCCGGCCGGAGGCCGGTTGCTCTTAAATTACAGGCTCGCTATCGCTCGCCAGGAAAAAATCGACACCTTAAAGGCACGAAAGGTCTTAAAATTGACAGAAATGGGGCAAAATGTCTTAAAATGTCAAAACTACTAGGGCGAACGTCTTAAAATCTCAAAAGCAATGGGGCTAAACATGAGGGAGAAAGAGGTTCAGAAAAAAATCCTCCAGGTGGAAATCTCCCCTTAAGGGGGGGGGGGGTCACCGGTTTTTTGTTTATCTTTCTCTCCCTTAACCCCCTTGAGAAATTAAGACGCATTTCCACATTTGATTCTCGTTATCATTGGGCAAATGTTATGCAGTTTCAGGGGAGATTTCCACTGGAGGGATTTTTTTCTTGACTCCTTTCTCCCTCATGATTAGCCCCATTGCGTTTCTAATTTTAAGACGCTCGCCCCATAATTTTGACGATTTTAAGAACTTTCAACCCATTTCTGTCAATTTTAAGACCTTTCGTGCAATTTAGGTGTCGATTTTATCCTGGCGAGCGATAGCGAGCCTGTAATTTAAGAGGAACCGGCTTTCAGCCGGGACATTTTTCTACCGAAAAATTTACACATTTATCTTGAAAGGGGCTCAAGGGGGTGTAATCTTAAGCTTGAAGGATATCTAGGGACCAAACTAAACACCTCCCCTGACCGTTTGTTTGGTCTATTAATTAATGTATTCATATATATTTTTAGTTTCCTCCCTAGACCTCCATCAAGCTTAAAAAAACACCCCCTAGACCCCCCCCCCCCTTCAAGATAAATTTGTACATTTTTGGGTAGAAATATGGCCCGGCCGAAGGTTGGTTCCTCCTAAAATTGCACACTCGCTATCGCTCGCCAGGAAATCATCGCTATCCAGAGACTCTATAGACATGACAGAGTTAAATAGACATAAGTAGAGGCTACTGTAAAGGACAGATGATCGTGAAATTGTCGGAGGTTCACAGCCACGTCTCTTCTATCCCCACATTTGTTATTGTGAGAGTGGAGTTGCCAACGGTGACCGGTCAACTCAACCAGTAGACCATTTCAACCAGTAGCTCTCAACCAGTACCAAATCAACCAATACGGTTAGGTTAGTACTATATTTTGGCACTGGTTTGGTTGGTCTGAGTTCATTTGACACTGGTTGAGAGCTACTGGTTGAAATGGTCTACTGGTTGAGATGACATGGAACCTATCCCTAGATGTCATAAGTATAACCTATGGACGTATTTCGTGAAATGTCCTGTTTTAGTGCAACTTTATCAATTAATATCTACAGAACATCTAACTAATAATATATATATATTCAAAATTACATTTTAATTTTGGTTGTGTTGCTTGTAGTTAGCCTAAACAGCTTACATCATATATAAGTATTTTTATAATGTATATGTATTCCTAATATTTTCCTCTTGTTTTTATATATCAAATTTATTTCAAATAATTTACAAGTGTTTTTACCAACATTAAATCACTCTTAACCCGTATAGCCCCAGCGACGCGCCTGACGCGTCGGCGATGTATGTAACGCACAGCCCCAGAGACGCGCCTGGCGCGTCACCCTAATTGCGCCGACCGTAACCTCAGGTGTAGCCACTCAAGAGGGCTCAGATTTGTATGGGAACTGTGTACGTATCCCACGCAACCGTGCCGATGGTTGAAAACTCTCAAAGTCCACGTGCGTGCGCGCGAGCGTGCAATAACCTGTTTTTTTGGGATAATTGCCTTCAATTTTTTACTCTTGTAAAATCCATTTTCGGGGGCTCTGTAGGACCATTTTTAAAGCTTTTTGAGCGGTTTTTCGTGGTTTTTCCTTCATTCCTAACCCATTCGCTATTGTTTCTGGAATAAAACCATTTTTTGAAAACCGGCCGGGTTCTGGTGCGCAAACATTACAAAACTAGCCGGGGCTCCACGGGTTAAAGACGTTCCCTCTTTAATCTATTGCCCCTCATGTTGCGGAATTTCCCTTAACTTTGGTAACACTGCAAACAAGCCAGGCGCACAGATATCAAGGAGTATCTAATAAGGAAAAACTACTGAGGTGTTTTTGGTGTGTGCCCTACAACAGTGCTGCCACCAAATCCCTAGGACGCGCGGCAAAATAACCTTATGACGTCACACTTTCAGCTCTATACTCTATGTACGATGGTAAGGCCAAGAACGAGCCGGTTGAAGCGCTCAAACCATCTCAGTGTCTCATTCAGTCTGGAATATGACCTCCTGGCTTCACCGTGTTGAGAGGTTGAATATACATCTATAAGCCTATGTCTGGAGAAGCTGGATAAAAAAAAAAAAAAAAAAAAAAACATACATACATACAGTACATACACACATAATTATACACGCATACACAAAAACGCACACACACACACATAAAAAACACACACATACACAAACACACACGCATACACACGTATAAAAACACACACACATACACACTCACACACGTGTTCACTTTCTCAGGCGCATTCTTGAAATTAGATATCTAGGAAAAGAGAACAGGCGTCTTTAATTCTAAAAAAACGGGTTGACATCATATATTTTAGATTTAGTAGAATTTAGGCATAATTATAAAACTACAGGGGGGGGGGGGATTTTATTTTAGATTTAGTAGAATTTAGGCATAATTATAAAACTACAGGGGGGGGGGATTTTATTTTAGATTTAGTAGAATTTAGGCATAATTATAAAACTACGGGGGGGGGGGATTTTATTTTAGATTTAGTAGAATTTAGGCATAATTCTAAAACTACGGCGGGCATATTATTTTGGATTGGGGGAGATTTTTGACCCAAAGACCAAACTGTATATCCTGTACCAGTAATGTCGACTATGTATATTGGAAAAAAAAAAAAAAAAAAAAAAAAAAAAAAAAAAAAAAGGGAAAAGTGGGGAATGGGCCTGAGTAAATACATACATACATACATACATACATACAACTTACAAGGGTATGTATATTATGAGGGAGGAAAGAGGCTACTTTAAGACGTCAGGGGTACCAATATGGAGGAGTTTGGAAGATCTCTGTTACTATAGGGTACCAAAATGGCGGAGTTTGGCCGATCTCTTGTTACTATAGGGTCTCTGCTGGATAGGTCTGAGAAAGCAAGCACATGACTTAAAGGGGGGTAGTGCTTGGTTTTTGGTCTATATATTTAATCTATTAATTGATGTATTAGTTTCCTCGCTAGACTTCCATCAAGCTTAGAAGAGCACCCCCTAGACCCCCTTTCAAGATAAATGTGTAAATTGTTTGGTAGAAAAATGATCCGGCCGAAATTAGAGGCTCGCTATCGCTCGCCAGGAAAAAAATCGACACCTAAAGGGAAGGGCACGGGAAGTTTAAATATTGACAAAGAAATGAGGCGAAAGGTCTCAAAATCGCCAAACTAACATAACGAACGTCTTAAAACCTCAAAACGAATATCCTAAACATGAGGGAGAAGGGGGTCCAGAAAACCTAATATACTAAACATGAGGGAGAAGGGGGTCCAGAAAACCTAATATACTAAACATGAGGGAGAAGGGGGTCCAGAAAAAAGCGAATACTACCCCCTTCAGGCATTTCCTTTATAATAAACATCGTAAAAGCCTTCCCTGCGACCTTGCCCGCCCCAAATTAACCCTTATACAGATAAACGATAAACGAATTGCAAGGTCACTATCGCTCGCCCACACTTGACGGGGGTGAAGCGTCTCATAATCACCTAACTGATGATGTAATAACGACGTAAAGATCTCCAATGTAATGGAGTGATGGAGGGAGGTTCCAAAGAGCCAGGTAGGGTTAATTGTGTGGTATACTGATTGATTGATTGATTGATTTTGATTGATTGATTGATTTTGATTGATTGATTGATTGATTGATTTTGATTGATTGATTGATTGATTGATTGATTGATTGATTGATTGATTTTGATTGATTGATTTTGATTGATTGATTGATTGATTGATTGATTTTGATTGATTGATGATTTTGATTGATTGATTGATGATTTTGATTGATTTTGATTGATTGATTTTGATTGATTGATTGATTGATTTTGATTGATTGATTGATTGATTGATTTTGATTGATTGATTGATTTTGATTGATTGATTGATTGATTGATTGATTTTGACTGATTGATTGATTTTGATTGATTGATTGATTGATTTTGATTGATTGATTGATTTTCATTGATTGATTGATTGATTTTGATTGATTGATTTTTATTGATTGATTGATTGATTGATTTTGATTGGTTGATTGATTGATTGATTGATTGATTGCTTGAGATTGATTGATTGATTGATTGATTGATTGATTGATTTTGATTGATTGATTTATGTATTTATTTATTTTTTATTTTTCCTAGCTACGCCTCCATTAAGGGGTGATTTTTAGTTTGTTCCCTGGACCTCCATCAAACGTGAAATTACACCCCCTATATCCCCTTTCAAGGTCAATTTGAGCATTTTTCGGTAGAAAATGTCCCGGGCGAAGGCCGGTTCCTCTTAAATTACAGGCTCGCTATCGCTGGCCAGGAAAACATTGACACCTACAATAATAAAAAGTCCTACATGGCACGGAAGGTCTTAACATTGACGAAAATGGGGCGAAAGTTCTTAAAATCGACAAAATAACGAGGCTAACGTCTTAATATCTCAAAAGAAATGGGGCTAAACATAAGGTAGAAAGGGGTCCGGAAAATAATCCTTTTAGTGGAAATCTCCCCTTAACCCCTTCTTTACCGGAGACGTATTTTTCATTTAATTTAAGCTACATTTAGACAATTATATGAAGCTTAGGAAGGATGTGTGGTAGCTAAAAGGATTGATTGTGATAGTTTGTAGCCTTTTAATTGATAGACGTCCTTCCTGAGCTGAATAATATAGTCTATATATGGCTGAAATCAAATAAACAATACATCGTCGGTATAGAAGGGGTTAAGTTTAAAAACACAACCCTCCCCCCCCCCCCCCCCCCCCCACTTCAAGATACATTTGTAGTATTTTTGGCCGGTTCCTCCTATAATTGCAGGCTCGCTATCGCTCCCAAGGAAAGAATCGACCCCTAACTGGCACGAAAAGTACTAACATTGACAAAGTAATGGGGAGAAACGTCTAAAAAGTACTAACATTGACAAAGTAATGGGGAGAAACATCTAAAAAGTACTAACATTGACAAAGTAATGGGGAGAAACGTCTAAAAAGTACTAACATTGACAAAGTAATGGGGAGAAACGTCTAAAATCGCCACACATCTTAGTCAATTTTAAGATCTGTTGTGCCATTTAGGTGTAGATTTTTTCCTGGGGAGCGATAGCGAGCCTGCAACATAAGAGTTTAAAGATCTTCGGTTCTGGACTCTGAGAACCTACGTTATATGGTTTATTGAGATAGTCTTTACCCCTTTGAATCATAGAGGCAAATTATAAGCTAAAGCCGTTGTCACACGAGCGCTTTTTCCGTCAATTTTCCATGAGCAATTTTGTTCTCGTTATATTTCGGAACTTGTTTTGCATTGATATCGGTAACTAGACTGAAGGTAGAGTATGTTAGACGGTTGAATTCTGATAAAGTGTATTTTTTGAAGCTGCCAGACCATAATTGCCCGTAAAAATTGCTCGAAAAACGGCTCGTGTGACTCCGGCTTAAGGAAAATTCGTCCGGAAAGGGTTCATTCCAACTCTTATTAGAAAATGTCGTTCAGATTAGGAAGGGATTTTTTAAGTCAGATAATCAATTGAGATAGATTTAACCATGGTATAAAGACTAGTATCTTTACCATGGATTTAACCATTTTGATCGATGGAGGGCATTCAAAAATATCAGACGGAACAACAACAACAATAATAACAGGAAAATATGATACCGGTACGTAAAAAGGCAGTTCTAAGGGATATCTATTTTAGTATATATATATATATATATATATATATATATATATATATATATATATATATATATACAGGTATACTGTATATAGGCTAATAATATACGGTATATACCGGTTTTTTGTTTTGTTTTTTCGATTATGCGGACATCCTTCTACATACTAATTTGGGTGTCCCGTAAATTGCTACCCTTGACCCCACCATTCTATACCCTCCCTGGAGAGATGGTTGGAAAAACGCTTTGACGAACTGGGGCTTTCATATTACAGACAGACAAACATAGAGACAGACAGACAAACAAACAGAGAATGAGAGAGAATGAGAGAGAGAGAGAGAGAGAGAGAGAGAGAGAGAGAGAGAGAGAGAGAGAGAGAGAGAGAGAGAGAGAGAGAGAGAGAGAGAGAGAGAGAGAGAGAGATTGATAAATATAGATAATTGTATCATTCTCACTACCAAGAATACATTTGAGACCTCTGGTGGACGCTTCTGAACTAGCGCCAGAGCTACGACTGTCGACATCAACAATACTTAACACCTAGGACATGCACAGTTTATTATGATTTCTTGTGATTATACTTTCTTTTATTATACAGTATACGACTACACTAAATCCTTATAAAGTATAGTAGTCATGGGAATGTCCATATGCAGCTGATAATTACTACAAACATAATTATAAGCTGATTAATAATCACAACAAAAAGGCGCGAAAATGCTTGCTGACTTTGTATTGTAAATATACGTTATATATGGGTATGGGTGACTTTAAAATATAATAAACAACAGTATGCATAGGCAATAATATGTTTCAGCTACAGTCATTTCGACAGACCGCTTATAATATATAATTGTTGAAAGAGAGAGGGTGCAGATATCCGCGATGTAAACCATTTCCCATGATGCACCGCGGTAAACATTGCGTTCAGCGCCTCTGTCGGCCACTTTTGGCATTTGTTGATAGGGAGAATAATTGACTAGGACTATGCCATGAACTCGTACGGTACCGTACCGGTATATTTTGTTTTCTTATGATCCTTTCATCATCAGTTGGAGTTGTCTAGGCTAAATTTTAAAACAAATAATAATAAGAGGAAAAATATAAAAACATAACAATACATACATACAAATAAATAAATAATAGTTTAGGTACGGTATCGGTAACATTATTGTGCGCTAACATCTTTTCAATTTAGCAACTAAAATAAATTACATGCGATATTTAATACAGTTGAAATGCAATATACTTCCAATAACTATTAAATGTGTTATTTACCTTAATCCACTTCCTCTTATGAATAGAATCGTCTGCCAGCAGCTGGAATAAAAGAACAACTTGGTTAGGAGACAGGCAGGATATATGTTTGTACAAGAGTTGAATCCATGCACATTTTAACGTTACTGTAACCCGTACAGTACCAGTGACGTCCTTTTCATTATATGGTGGCAACTATTAGACGATTTTATTCAGCTTAGGAAGGACCTCTAGCAATAATAAGGCTTCAAACTAGCTCAACCAACCCTTTTAACTACGGTACCATAGAGCTTTCCTTAGCTGCATAATATCGTCTAAATATAGCTAGAATAAAATATAACACGTCGCTGGTACTCCAAGGGTTAACTAAAAAAAACAGTCTTCATCAAAAAATATATGATTAAATGTATAAATCTATAAAAATTAAAGGGTTGAACATTATGGTATACTGTAGTATAGTAAGTAGGCTATACAGACTCCGAGAAAACCTTGAAACTATAAGAAATTGACTGTGTGTGTGTATTTACCTATTTGTATTTACCTATTTGTAGTTTACAGGAATTGAGCAGCGCTCGTGTTGTCCTGTCTTAGTTACTTTATAATCAATCCATTTTACTTAGACAAGTATCGTAATGGATATTCCCAGTTCCCAATATTTTGGACTAACATATCATAACTTATGTTGCCCTATTTCCATATTTACTTTTATCCAACCTAGATTTGAACATGTTAATGTTCCTCGCTCTCACCACCTCCTCCTCCAAGTTGTTCCAAGTCTCTATACTCCTATATGGGAAGCTGAATTTCTTTGTGTCCTTACGACATCTGCCCTTCCTCAGCTTAAACTCGTGCCCTCTTGTCCTTCCATTATCCCTCACGAATAGATCTTCCCTATCTACTCGTTCCAAACTTTTTACTCCCTTGAACATCGTTATTAAGTCGCCTCGTTCCCTTCTCTCTTTCAAGGTAGGCAGTTGTAGTGTCTTAAGTCTTTCCTCATATGTCAACTCCTTCAATCTTGGGATCATCTTCGTTGCTATCCTTTTGACTTTCTCTAATTTGTTTATATGTGTTTTCAAATGTGGTGACCATATCACTGCTGCATATTCCAATTTTGGTCTTACCATAGTCATTATCAGTTTTCTTAACATTTCTTCATCCAAATAGTTAAATGCCACTCTCATATTGGTTATTATTCCATATGCTCCTCCAATGATCATGTTAATATGCTTCTCTGGGGATATATCATCTTGTATTATCACTCCAAGGTCCTTCTCATGCCGTGTTTTGCCGATTATTTCAATTCCTAATTTGTACTCCCAGCTTGGCCTTATCTCACTTGTTCCCACTTCCAAAACATGACACTTTTCTGCATTGAAACTAATTTTCCAGGTTTGGCTCCATCTGTGCAACTCATCTAGGTCCTTTTGAAGATCCTGACAAATTTCTATACAGGTGACATTCTTCATGATCTTAGCGTCATCCGCAAACATATTCATATGACTATTCAAGTTTTCTGGCATGTCGTTTACATAAAGTAGGAACATTATCGGACCCAACACTGATCCCTGTGGTACTCCGCTCGTCACACTCCTCCACTGTGAATATTCGTCTCGTATCGTGGTCCTCATTTCTCTTCCTATTAAAAAGTTTTCCATCCATTTTAACATCCTACCATGTAAACCTCCAACAACCTGCAATTTCCACAATAACCTTTTGTGAGGCACCCTGTCAAAGGCCTTTTTCAGGTCCAGGTAAACACAGTCAACCCATCCCTCTCTCTCCTGTGTAACATCTACAACTATGCTATAAAAGCTTAATAAATTAGATACACAAGATCTCCCTTCCCTGAATCCAAACTGTTTCTCGCTAAGCACCCCCTGTCCCTCAATGAAGTGTGTCCACTTTTTTCTTATAATTTTCTCACAAATTTTGCAAACAATGCTGGTGAGGGACACCGGTCTGTAGTTAAGCGGATTTTCTCGGTCTCCTCCTTTGTAAATTGGTACTATGTTAGCTCTCTTCCATTCCACTGGCAGGTCTCCCTCATTCAGTGAAGATTTGATGATTTCATAGATTGGTTCCACTAACTCTTCTGCACATTCTTTGAGGATCCATCCAGCCACTCCATCTGGTCCCATTGATTTCCTCACGTCCAAATCCTGCATCAATTTCAGCACTTCACTTTTTGTCACTTTCATTTCAGGCATCTGTGGTGTTCTCATTTCTCTATCAGGTTCTATAAACTCCTCCTCTTTTACAAACACTGACTGAAGCTTTTCATTCATAACTTCACACAATTCTTTATCTTTCTCATAGCTGTTTGTTCCAACTCTTAGTCTGACAATACCTTCTTTTGTTTTTATTTTTCCATTTACAAATCTATAAAATAGTTTTAGCTCGTTTTTGCACTTCTCTACAATATTCCTTTCATATTTATATTGTTCCTCGCGTCGTATCTTTACGTATTCATTTCTTTTCTCCTAGTACTTATTCCAGTCATTTTCACTATGTCTCTTCCGTGCTATATTCCAGGCTCGGTTTCTTCTATCCTGTGCCTTACTACATCTTATATTGAACCATTCTTTTTCCTTCTTTACCCCTGATTGGAACCTTGAGACATATTTATGTATCCCTTCTTCATATACTTTCAAAAAAAGTCTATATTTGTCTTGAACCATTTCCAGGCTTTCTAGTTCCATCCAATTTATACTTTGGAAATAATGTTTCAATGATTTAAAATCAGTTTTAGCATACAGTAGTTGTATCTATTTATTTTATGTCCTTCATTTCTCTCCTCATTTTTTCCCAAATCCATCTCCATTTCTAAAATCTTGTGATCACTTTTTCCCAAGGGACAACGATAATTTATCTTTCTAACGTCATGCGGATCACTGGTGAAGACTAGGTCTAGCCTGGATGGTTCATCCATCCCTCTGATTCGTGTGTTTTCTCTAACATGTTGTGTTAACATGTTTTCTGTTACTAGATTCAGTAATTTACTGCCCCAAGATTCATTATTATTTCCCGCATCTAACCCTTCCCAATTGACTTCCTTACAATTGAAATCACCTGTTAATAATAATTTATTTCTCCTATTAAAAAGTATTTTTAGTGCATCTAGAGATTCCGTGATTAGTTGATCATATTCTTCCCGCTTCCATGCTCTAGTTTGTGGTGGTATATAAGCCACTGCTATATCAGTTGCTTTGTTGTCCTTGTCTTTTATTGTCACTGCTATAATTTCTGATCTATTATTGCCTAGGTTAATCTCACTTGCTTCTATATTTTTTTCAGTCATTATTAACACTCCACCGCCCACTTTTCCTTCTCTATCTTTTCTCCACACATTGTACCCTTCCCATCCCAACACTCCCAATTCAGTACCACTTCTCAACTTTGTTTCTGCTAAGCACATAATATGTAGTTTATATTTCTCAATAATTATAGTCATTCAATTCTAATTTGTTAGACAGCAAGCCATCCACATTACTATACATCAGCTTCATCTCCCCCCTTCTTACACCTTTCTTTTTTTCTCTTTCCCTAATATTCCCAGACTCTACTCCCCCCCCCCCCCCCCGCTTCCACTCCACCTTCTCTCCCTTGCTCCCCCGTGCTCTCCACCTGCCCTGTTTCTCTCACTTGTTCCTGGTTTACACCAGTCTCTCCCTCCTGTCCTTCGGTACTGGTACTCGCTTCCCCTGTCCGACCGTTCATCCCTAAGTTCTCGGTTTGCCCCTCCGTCTTCCTCTGTGGGCTTTTGATGAACCATTTCCTCTTCTTCGTTCCTACCAGTCTCCAATAAAAAAAATCCACTTCTTGTTCTATTCTTTTGGCATTCAATTCTTTCACCTCATCCCTCAAACTTTTCATTTTGTTTCTTTCATCTAAGTCCAGGTCTTTTTCGATGTAAATATGCTTCAGACAATCCTTATCTTTCAACCTCCATTTATTATTCATGATTTCCTCTACTATTCCTACTGTGCAAAACTGCACTTTCATTGGCCTAGACTCTTCACTCTTGTTTATATTTTCCAATTCTATGCATGTCTTCAATTTCATTCTCCCACTCTCTCACACCCTCGTCCACTACCTGTAGAATCTCCCTCACTCGGTCTCTCTCTCTATCCTACTTCTCTCTCTTCTCTTTACATTGTGTTTCTCCTTATCTCCTCTTATCATAATACATTTTTTTCTTCCAGCAGTCTCCCTCACTAGATTTTCCTTCTGTCTAATTACCTTAACTACATCCTTTTCAAAGTTACCTCCCTGCCTATGTATCTGTTGCTCCTTTACTATCTCCGAAAATTTCAAATTCCTTACCTCCTCGTTCTTTTGAAATTCATCCTTCTTTAATTCAACATCCTTCATATCTTTCTTCATCCTATCCATTTCTTCCTGCATTTCGCTAATACAAACCCTTAACGCGTAATTCTCATCCATCAGAATACCAATCTGGTTTGCCATCCGTTTTTCTCTTCGTTCATAATCTAAGCTTTTCGTCTCCTGTTCCTCTAGCTTCCGCTCCAGTTTATTCAACCTCACCGCAAATGCAAATATTGCTACTCCCTCCTCTGAGAACCCTGAAATATCAAATCCCTCATGATCACGATCATGATTTAAAGCTTATCTTAGTGGTAGAACCCAAAGAGTCAAAATTGATGATAATATAACTGATCCTATGCCAATTAACTGTGGGGTCCCGCAGGGAAGCATCCTTGGTCCCTTACTCTTTCTCTGTTATGTGAACGACATGGAACTGAGCATCTCATGTAAATTATTACTGTATGCTGACGACAGTGTGCTTCTGGTTTCAGGAAAAGACCCAATAAGTATTGCCGCTTCACTTTCCAAAGAACTAGCATCATGTAGTGAATGGCTAGTGGACAATAGACTATCTCTTCACCTGGGCAAGACGGAAGCCATCTTATGTGGAACAAAACGCAAACTGAAAGACATTGTGGGCTTCTCGGTCAACTGTAATGATATTCCTATAAAAACAGTGTCACAAGTTAAATATCTCGGACTAAAACTGGAAGAGAGTTCGTCAGGTGAAACAATTTTGGAATCTATCCTGAGTAAGTGTAGAGCACGTATAAAATACCTGTATAGACAGGTGGGATGCTTGCCCGCGGCGACCAAAAAGACCCTCTGCCAAGCGCTTGTTCAATGTCATTTTGACTATTCTGTGTCATCCTGGTACTCTGCATCATCTAAATCAGCACAGCACAAACTTCAGGTCACTCAAAATAAAATGGCTAGGTTCATGCTGAACCTAGGACCCAGATCACATGTTGGCCAGGAACAACTTCAGTCACTAGGTATGCTCAATGTCTCTGACAGGGCCAAACAAATCAGGCTCACTAATGCCTTCAAAATTTTCTATGACAGAGCTCCAGAGTATCTAAAGAATTATTTTGTTAAAACAAATGAGAGGAGTGGACATAATACAAGAAACAGGAAGTTTAATTTTAAGGTCCCGAGAATCCAAGGACAGGGTAAGCATACATTCTTCTTCACTGCCATCAAAGACTGGAACGACCTACCCCAGTCAGTCCGTGAAAAGAGAACAATGTATTCCTTCAGATGTAGCCTGAAGGAACACCTGAACCGGACAGCTGCAAGAAGGGAGCACCAAGCTTATGTCTACTACTAAATACGACATAAGAGATAGACAAACCAAACTGAAATGATTACTGATTACGGATTACTGATATTTACTATAGGATGTAAGGTATCTTAAAATAACCCCCTAGAAATACTTTCTCTAAAGCAGCGGTTCTTAACCTGGGGGTCGTTTTTTTTTTTTTTTAGGGGGTCACAAAAGGTTTGGGGAAAATATAGTTAATTTCGATATATAGCTATATATACTCTTTTTTAAACTTTGGTTTGGACTCGAGTCCGGATGTACATATATAGCAACAACAAGATATAATACCACTAATAGACTACAACAATCAGGTAGATTCCATGGCTTCATAATTTAGTAATTTGGCTGCGAGATATGGGTGTTCTTGCATATCCAAAAAAAAAAACACGCCATGCAGCTTTCATGAAGAATGTCGCTCCTTACCTCCTTACGTATCCTTCACCCATTGTATGATTCATCGCTATGCTTTGGCAATGAAGACTCTCCCACCTGGACTTCAAGAACTGCTTTCAGATATGGTAAACATTGTGAACCATATCCGAAGAAGCGCAATTACCTCAAGGACCTTGAAAGTACTCTGTGAAGAAGGCACACATATCACTGTTCTTATGTTTCATATGGAGGGACGGTGGCTGCCACGTGGTAAGCATCTGAATCGCGTGCTAAAACTTTGAGAAGAAATGTCAATGCTGTTGGAATGAAAAAGTACCGCCAAGCTGAGTCTTCTTCATGAAATGATGCAGGATGACGATTTTGTAATAAAGATTGCCTGTTTGGCTGATAAATATTTTCTCTGATGTGAATTCCCTGAACCTTTCACTCCAAGGAAATCTCGCAATGTTGCACACGGTTAGTGACAAAATAACAAAGGAGTAAAGTTCAACTTTACCAGAAAAACATTCAGGATGGTGACACAAATGTTTTCCCACAAATGACGACTCTCCTGGATTCTATGCCAGATGCTGAATGCAATTCCATGAATAAATCTCACCTTATCTCCTGGCAGTGAATATAGACACCAAACATTTACTTCCCTGGGCTTGATAAACACTATTTTGTTGGTGTTTCTTCATACCCTTTTCAGTAGAGGACTGTGCCATCACTGATATTGAAGTGACAGTGAAGGTTGAATGACTTCGAATTTGTGAGGATTCTCAGCGGAAAATCAACTTCACTGAACAAAAGCTTCTGACTTTTGGGGGGAACTGAGTGATGACTGTCCTGTTCTTTCAAAGAGGGCCCTGACCATGCTGATCTAGTCCTCAACTTTTCGCTGCGAGGATGAATTCTCAGCCATGGTGACGCTGAAAATTAAGGCATACAAAGGCTTGTGATCGACACCAACATGAGGTATTGCCTCGCGGGCACTGCTCCTCGATTTGATCGACTGATGGCTGCAAAACAAATTTCAACTAAGTAAAATAGAATCCCAGCCACATCAAATTGATAGTAATAACGAACATTCTGATAGCGTAGATTTTCCGTCTAGGTCCAGTAGTTCAACAGGTAAAAATAAATTAGTTAAAAACAATAGAAAAATAGTTGCAAATACAAGTAATAGTTTGAGTGTTTATTATACAAATTGCAGGAGTTTATGTAACAAAATGAACGAACTTAGAGCACTGGTTAGCAAAGAAAATATAGACATAATAGCGCTAACTGAAACATGGATTAATACAGAAACCAGGCATTTTTTAGCAGAGTTTGATATACCAGGATATAGTTTGTTTAAATATGACCGAACAAGTAAGAGGGGTGGCGGTATAGCAGTGTTTGTCAGGAGTTCATTAAAAAGCTGTACTAAATCAGGTATTAGAGTAAATAATGAAAATGAAAGTGTTTGGGTAGAAGTTAACGAAGGTAGTGAGACTTTAGTTATTGGAGTTATGTATAGACCGCCAAATATGAGTAGAAATGACGGAACATCATTATGGGAGAAAATTAAAATAGCATCAAGGCTTAGCAACGTGTGCATTATGGGGGATTTTAATTTCCCTAATATAGATTGGCAGCAACAAATAGGCGACTCTGATTCAAGGGAGTTTATTGAGGTAGTACAAGATAGTTTTTTATCTCAATTCATAGATACGCCGACTAGAGGTGATAATATTCTCGATTTAGTTTTCAGTAACAATGAACATATGATAAATAGTGTAGAAATCGGGGACCACCTTGGAAATAGTGATCACAATTCTGTGTATTTTAATATACAACGGAAAGGTAATATCAGAGAGAATACAACATTAATACCTGACTTCAGAAAAGCCAATTATGGTGGGTTAAGAGAAGCCCTGTTAGCGGACCCAATGGTCAAAAAATTAAGTCGATCCAGGTGTCCAAATGAGTGTATCCTTTCTCAGGCACCGGTCATCTTAAGTCAGGAGGAGACGTCAAACTTGGTAGATACATACGATAATTTTATCAAGTCAGTATTCAATGCGCAAAATAAATATATCCCCCAAAGAAAATTTAGATCAACACAGAACCAACCCAAATGGATGAATAATAGACTATTAGATCTTCTAGGAAAAAAGAGAGGAATATATAGAAAAATTAAAAAAGGCGAAATTCACCTACTTGCTTACTATCAGAATCTATCACGACAGGTAAAAAAGGATATTAGTAAAGAAAAAAGAAATTATGAAATTAAGGTTGCCAATGATTCAAAAAATAATCCTAAAGCTTTTTACCAACTATATAAATCCAAGGTTAGAGATGTAATTGGTCCCCTTAAAACTTCGATAGGAAAATTGACAGAAAGTGATTTAGAAATGTGCAGTACATTAAATAGTCAATTTCTTTCCGTTTTCACTAATGAAAATTTGGCACAGTTTCCAGAAGTCCGTAAGGTATACAGCAATAGTATAGAAAATAGGTTAAGTACGGTTACTATAAGTAGAAATGATGTGGTTAAGGAAATTGACAGACTGAAACCTCATAAATCGCCTGGTCCTGATGAGGTATATACTAGAGTATTAAAAGAATGCAGAGATGAGTTAAGTTATCCATTAACATTTCTATTTAACAAGTCATTAGAAACAGGTATAGTTCCAGAAGCTTGGAAGCTTGCAAATGTAGTTCCGATCTTCAAAAAAGGTGATAAATCAATAGCATCCAATTACCGTCCCATTAGTCTCACTTCAATCATAGGAAAACTACTAGAGTCAATTATTGCTAGGAAAATGAGAAACCACTTAGAAACATTTAACTTAATCAATTCTTCTCAGCATGGATTCACTCAGGGACGGTCTTGCCTTACTAATTTGCTTAGTTTTTTCTCAGAGGTATATGAAGCAGTAGATAATGACAAGTCATATGATATTATATATTTAGATTTCAGTAAAGCTTTCGACAGAGTCCCTCATGAGAGATTGATGAGAAAGGTTGAGGCACATGGAATAGGTGGGGCGTTGTTAGGATGGATTAGGTCATGGCTAATTGGTAGGAAGCAGAGAGTCAGCATAAATGATCCCTTTGATCTTATAAATTCAAAAATAAACACTGCAATTTCTCTGAACCAGGACCTTTCTAGAATTAATGAATGGGGACAAGAGAATCTAGTTTCCCTTAATGCACAGAAAACCAAGTACATTCAATTTTCTAACCGACAGAATCTCACTGACTCCCATATATTTTTTAATGATGTAAATATTCCCACTTCCCCTAGTATTGACATTCTCGGTGTAACATTAACTACTAACTTGAGCTGGACACATTATGTTAGAAGCATTGCTAAGAATGCCTCTAAAAAACTGGGACTACTGTACAGAGTTCGAGAATTCTTCACTGACGAGCAGTTGGCCGTAATATATAAGTCATGTGCGCTCTCAGATGGATTACTGTTCACCTCTGTGGGGTGGAAGTGGAGTGGTTGCATTGAGGCAGTTGGACAAAATTCAAAATAAAGCTATTAGATTAATCAATAACCCTGCAATCACACAGGACCTTCCTACATTAGCCATACGAAGAAACGTTGCATCCCTTGCATTATTCTACAGATATTTTCACAGCAATTGTTCCGAGGAACTTGCTTCAATTGTGCCGCCTCTCCACATCTTTCCCCGTAGAACTAGGGCAGCTGAGAGCGCCCATGAATTTACACTTTCTCCTCCACAATGCAGAACTTCTGCTTATCAGAATTCATTTATCCCCAGAGCTACTACTCTTTGGAATTCACTTCCCTCGAATTGCTTTCCACAAACTTACAATCAACAAATGTTTAAATCCAGTTGTTACAAACATTTTATGAATGGAGGATGCCTTTAGGCACATGGACCTTTTTGTTTTATCTGTGTTTTTCCTTCCTCCGTTCATTGTCTCCTTTTAAAAAAAAAAAAAAAAAAAAAAAAAAAAAAAAAAAAAATGGTACCAAGTCAGAATGGGGAGCAGTCAAAAGTGGTGTCCCCCAGGGATCGGTATTAGGTCCCCTGTTGTTTCTTATATACATAAATGACCTAGATTTAGGTATAACTAGTAGGATAAGTAAATTCGCAGACGATACTAAAATAGGGAGATCAATTGATTCAGATAGCGATATAGAGTGCCTCCAAAGGGATCTAGATACCTTACATGAATGGTCAGTAAATTGGCAGATGAAGTTTAACATTGACAAATGCAAGGTATTAAAGATAGGGAAGATGCAAACAAATGTTAAATATAAACTAGCTAATTTAGAATTAGAAAATTCAGACTGCGAGAAAGATCTAGGTGTGTTTGTTAGCAATGATTTGAAGCCTAGAAAACAGTGTATAAGCGTTCGTAATAAGGCAAACAGGATTCTCGGGTTCATCTCAAGGAGTGTGAGTAACAGAACTGCTGATGTTATCTTAAAACTTTACTTGTCATTAGTGAGACCCCATATGGATTATGCTGTCCAATTTTGGTGTCCTTATTACAGAATGTACATAGATTCATTGGAGAGAGTACAGCGTAGAATGACAAAAATGATCCATAATATTAGAAATCTTTCGTATGAAGAAAGGTTGAAGAAATTAGGTTTACATTCGTTAGAGAGACGCAGAGTTAGAGGGGATATGATAGAGGTGTTCAAGTGGGTTAGTGGGATTAACAAAGGGGACATGGCAAATGTACTAAAGCTCAGTGATAGCGAAAGAACTCGTACCAATGGTTTCAAATTAGATCAATTTCGTTTCAGAAAAGATATAGGCAAGTATTGGTTTGGTAACAGAGTTGTAGACGGGTGGAATGGACTACCAAGTGCTATAGTGGGATCTAAAACTGTAGGGAGCTTTAAGATAAAATTGGATAAGCATATGGACGAGAAGGGTTGGGTGTGAAGGGGGATCAGCCGGGTTGGGCCAATCAGCGCTCTGCAGACCTCCATAATCCTGCGTTAATCTCTAACCGTTTTGGTAAGATGATCCTCAGGGTATTGGACTGTGAAGCCTATAATTGGGCTTTGTAATGAATTGGGGTTGTGTGGGACAGGGATCTGCCTTGCTTAGGCCAATCGGCTTTCTGCAGACTCCCATTTTCTTATGTTCTTATTAACTCACTCATTGAGTGAATGAATAGTAATTATGTAGGATGTTTAATAGTTCTGCGGGATTTGCAGTTTTGTGGTATTTGCAATGGCTCTATGGCATTTACAAAGGTTACATTTTATTGTATTTTCAATAAAACTGGTTTGTATTTTTATTTTGTTTTATCTTCATACACGACTCATTAAAATATATTTTGTGGGAGTCCCGGAACTGCCCCGGAATTTCTCAGGGGGTCATAGGATGAAAAAGGTTAAGAACCACTGCTCTAAAGTATCTATTTCTTTATCCTCCCCATTTCCCCAGCTAACCTAATCTCACAAGGACCCCAATGGAAATACGCCTAACGGCCTTATTGGGCTATCCTTAGTTGGAATTATGCAAGGCTGGTACATGTCATATTTGTAACATACTATGTGGTACCAACTCTGTAAATTGCTAACTGAATAAATATTATTATTATTATTATTATTATTATTATTATTATTATTATAAGGGTCTCTGGTTACCCTGCTTGGGGGCAGGCTGAGCCGGTTCCTCCCACCGCTGGCCATACTGCCAGCTGGCCTTTGTTTACACCTGTTCGGCTCCAGAGTCCACAAATTTCGGTGGGAATATCCATTACTTTTTCTTTCTTACTCAAATCAAACTCAACTCTCACCTTTTTTAACTAGGGAGTATATTCACTAATTGCATTTAAATTATAATTAATAAACAAAAGGACAACACATATGAACGCTACAAAAATACCAAACCACCAAACAGGCGCTGGCTGAATCAGCTGTCTCAAGCACGTGTTACTCAGTTACTTGTTCGTCAAGGGGAATCCACGCAATGCGAGCTAAGCTCATTATTATCGCGCCTCCTTAACTGGGAATGTATTGCGTGAAATGTTAAGTGTTTTATGTACTGTTGGAATGGCTGTGGATGTGTGTGTAGTCTGTATTTTAGCCAATTGGCGACATCGGAAACGAAGGCTTAGGGTGGATCTGTATGGTACCATTCTCACTATAGACGGTACCGTCTCGCCCGAAGGCTTAGGTAGCCATCAGCTTAGGTGAACCATATGATACCCATCTCGCCTTGTACCATTTTTGCCAACCCCAGATGGGACGTCACAACGTCGTCCACTTATTCCAGGTACCTATTTACAGCTAGGTGAACTGAGGCTAACACATGAAAGGAGACAAGCCCAATTTGTCTCCGCCCGGCCGGGGATTGAACCCCCGACCCCTCGTGTGTGAGACGAGAGCTCTACCTACTAGGCTACGGGCTGTGTGTAAAATATTGATTAGCAGAGCGTAGTGTGTGTGTGTGTGTGTGTTTTATCTTACTCAATATTATTTAAGCAACAAAATTACAACCAATAGAATATGTTAAGGTATACAGTAGAGGTCGAGGGAGAGAGAGAGAGAGAGAGAGAGATATATAAAAAGAAAAAAATCGGGGGTGGGGGGAATTCAGTGGAAAATATGGGGTCGAGGGAGGGAGAGAGGGGGGGGGGTTGATACACGCAGACATAATTATATACAGTAGGTCGCATCCCAGTTGGGTCGCATCCCAGTTGGGCCGCCTGGACCCCCCCCACCCCCCCACCCCACCCCCCACCCCAACACACACACACACACACACATTGTCATCATCGTATACAGAGCGAGAACCTGAAACAATTACCCATAGGGATTTCCCATGTATTTCCTTATGATAAATATTAACAGATAAACACTACTACTAACACCATCATCACTACCGGTACTACTATATAATGAAATACATGGGAAATCCCTATTGGCAATTGTTTAAGGATCGCACTGTACTGTATATTGCCAGCAGGGGGGCACATATGTTTACAAGTACGCCGCGGCCCAATCTTACCGCGGCCGAATCATACCGCGGCTCGACCGACCGACTGTACACCATATATATATATACCGTACCAGGATGCCCAAACACAACCTTATCACTGCTGTAACACACTGCCACCGTAACGGCCCCTCACTCAGTGCCAACATCTCCAGTACCGTACTGATAACTACAACATTACCTTCTTACACTATTGCCAACACATACGGTAGCCTACTGTACAGATTGTCCTAACATAACCAGTGCTACCAACACCATTACCAACATATACAGTGCTACCAACATCATTCAGCATTGCCAACACACAGATATTGCCAACATCATCAGTGCTACCAACACCACTACCAACATCGCCAACATCTCCAATGCTACCAACACTACTAGTACCACCATCACAACCAACGCCTAATGCCAACATCTCCAAAGGTTGCCAAAACACGATATTCAGCTTCCAGCATTGCCAACAATAATACCACGATCAGCTGCCTACATTCCTGGTGGTACCAACACCATTACTACCACCACCTGGCATTACCAACTTTGCCACCACTAGCATTGATCAGTAGCGACAACATTAATACCAAGACCATATCAGTGCTACAACATTAGGGTATTATTATTGAAACAGAATAGGCCTATAGCAAAACTTCAACAAACAATATAGCCTACTACTACACAAGACTACTAGCAAATGTTGGTACCGTACTACTTTAATCAAAACTGAAAAATAACCACGTCATAGTACCACTTAAGCTACTACCAAACAATTACTACTAACAAAATACTAGTAAACAATCACTACCGGTATTAACAAATTACTACCAAACAATCACTAAACCAATCACTATCAATCACTACTAGCAAACTAACAATAATCTCATTAGGCCTAGAACTAACACACTCTATACCAACATGAAGACATCCATTCTACCTCAACTTCTAATACCAGTAAGTACCGGTACCGTAATCAGACTCCTACTTATTCCTGTTTGGTCTGAGGGAGAGGGGGTATTTTGGTCTGAGGGAGAGGGGGGAGGGGGTATTATGGTCTGAGGGAGAGGGGGGAGGGGGTATTTTGGTCTGAGGGAGAGGGGGGAGGGGGTATTTTGGTCTGAGGGAGAGGGGGGAGGGGGTATTTTGGTCTGAGGGAGAGGGGGGAGGGGGTATTTTGGTCTGAGGGAGAGGGGGGAGGGGGTATTATGGTCTGAGGGAGAGGGGGGAGGGGGTATTTTGGTCTGAGGGAGAGGGGGGAGGGGGTATTTTGGTCTGAGGGAGAGGGGGGAGGGGGTATTTTGGTCTGAGGGAGAGGGGGGAGGGGGTATTTTGGTCTGAGGGAGAGGGGGGAGGGGGTATTTTGGTCTGAGGGAGAGGGGGGAGGGGGTATTTTTTAATCACCTATATTACGCTCTATTAGTTTTAGCCCTTAAGGGGAGATCTCCACTTGAGGGATTTTTTTCTTGACCCCTTTCTCCCTCATGTTTAGCCCCATTGCTTTTGATATTATAAAACGTTTGCCCCATTAGTTTAGCAATTTTAAGAACTTTCACCCCATATTAAGACCTTTCGTGCAATTCAGGTATCGATTTTATCCTGGCGAGCGATAGCGAGCCTGTAATTTAAGAGGAACCGGCCTTTGGCCTGGACATTTTTCTACCGAAAAATGTACAACTTTATCTTGAAAGGGACTCAAGGGGGTGTAATTTTAAGCTTGATGGAGGTTTAGGGAACAAACTAAATACCTCCCCTTAACCCTTTCACTGCAGCTAACGTCTTTTGTATTATAGTGTAGCCATATCGAGACGAACTTATGCAGATAAGGAAGGGAATATGGTATATATTCAAAAAGGTTCATTCAGATAGTGTGTGGTCTTTTAATTGCTCGAGATCCTTCCTAAACTGAATAACATCATCTAAAGCCGGAGTCACACGAGCCCTTTTTCAAGCAATTTTCACGGGCAATTGTGGTCTGGAAGCTTAAAAAATTACACTTTATCAGAATTCAGCCAGCTAACATACTCTACCTTCAATCTAGTTACGGTACCGATACCAGTGCGAAAATGCCCGAAATAAGATGAGAAAAAACTTGCTCATGAAAAATTGACGGAAAAATCGCTCGTGTGACAGCGGCTTAATAGTAGCAATATTAGAATGCAGAGAACATCACCCGTACTGAAAGGGTTAAAAACGGGGTCCCGTCATAAGACTGGCTGAATGTGTTGGGCCCAAGCGGCAGGCGCTGTCATAATTATGCAGGACTGTATTTCTTTGTATTCCCGCGCTAACAAATGCTACCGGGTGTGACAAAAGGATTGCCAGATAGCACCAGGTTGCCTATACGAAAGGTCTTACAAAATTAACAACGAAATGGGGCGAAAGGTGTTAATATCGCCAAACTAATGGGCCGAACGTCTTATAATCTCAATACAAATGGGGCTTCACATGAGAAAGAAAGGGAACCAGAAAAACGTCCCATCTCCCCTTAAGTGAAGAGAAGGCTTTAAACGATATTTAAACCATGCAGGTGATTACCGAAGGGGGTTGTACCAAGACCTTGATTTTAGGGTGTCAAACGAAAACCGTGTCCAATAGTTTCAGTCTTTATATTTGTACATGTAAAGATCAAATTGTGGTCCATAGTTCAAATTATGTCTTTGGAAGTGATAAAATGGCCAAAACAAAGTCATGTTAACCCTTTGAAGCTCTGAAGCGTTTTAGCAGTTTATTTTGGCTATCATTAGACGATTGTATGCAGCTTAGGAAGCATCTGTGGGTATTAAAAGGGTAAATACTATCTCAATTAACCCTTTGACTTACATATACCGTTACTAATCTGAATAAAATCGTCTAATAGTAGCCAGAAACAGAACAGAAACGCGTATCGGAGCTTGAAAGGGTTAATTTTCTGTTATTCCTTCTCATAATCATTCCAGTCATCAAACAAAATTGCTCCGGTTTTACTCCCTCGTAGTAAGCAACCATTAACCCCCTCACTACCGGGTCTTACTCTTCATTATAGTTTAGCAATTATTAGGGAGTTTCATTCAGTTTGAGAAGGACATGCAGCAATTAAAAGGCTTCCAAGTATCTCAATTCACCCTTTTAACTACGGTACCGGTACCACATATCCTTCTTGAACTGTATAAAACTGTATAAATATAGCTGAAATATAAAAAAATACATCACCGGTACAGAAGGGATTAAGTACCGGTACCGGGTATATTCACAAAATATATCCCTACCGTCGATGGCTCACAAAGAGAATTGTGTATTCACAAATTATATCCCTACCATCGCTGGCTCAAAAAGATAATTAAAACTGATCAAAGGAGTTTCTTAAATAATAATATCAGGTAAATGCGGTTTAATTACCGGTAATAATAATAATAATAATAATAATAATAATAATAATAATAATAATATGCTGGTATTTTATTTGTTCGAGCGCCAATTCTCCAAGTGGATTCACGAGCGCTCACCGGTACATCTAAAATTATACTGACAAAATCACTGACAATAATCCTACCCTTACAGATGGTGTGTTGTGTGGCCACTGCGACTGCCTACAACCTGGATGGCAGTTGTTTACCCGACTGTACACACGCTTACCAGGGTGACTTTGTTCGTGACCCCAGGGACTGCCGGAGATACTACGTGTGTCTGAACCAAACCCCGATCAACTCTCATGAATGTCCGGAGCAGGAGGCCTTCGATCCCGATCCCATCATAGCTGATTGCGTGAGTTATCCTGATGAAGATAGTTGTCCACCAGGCAATCAAGTGTGTGTGCCAACTTGTAACTTCGAGTGCCCTTCATTCTACACATTAGCAAGTCACTCTAACTGTAACAGATGGTACCTGTGTAATGGCAACGGAGGAGTTGATTCTTATAAGTGTCCATCACCTAATCTATACTTCGATGGTAATATATGCCAGTCGAATTCAGATGCCTGCTGCGACCCTTGTATGGCGTACTGCACAACTAAGGGCCAGACTGTAGCGAACCCCTTGGATTGTACCCAATACTATTACTGCATATTTGATGAGTATTTTCCCAGTGCATCCGATCTAGTTACCTGTCTCAGTGGCTATTACTATTCCCCTCTAGCCGACACTTGCATAGAGGATTCTACCTGCTCTCAACTCTGCCACTGTCTGGAAACTATGATCTGCAAGGAGTTGGGGTACTTTCCTAAATGTTCTGATGTCTGTTCGCCGGAATTTTTTACCTGTGACCAATCAAATGTAGGAGAGGAGGCGTATGTTGACACTTGCAATAATAATAGAGTCCTCGATCCCGATATAGTTACGTGTGTTGAGCGTCAGGACTGTTCATATCCTTCCCTACCATAGACCATTGTATTGCGGTCAAAATCAAAATAATTAAAATACACAGTAGTTTGATGGCCGAGGTGTCAAAATGAAGCAATTTTGTTTGAAGACTTGAATGAATATGAGAAGGAATACAAGAAAATTAACATGAAATAGCATTGTTTTGGCATGTTTTTCACTTTCAAAGACATCATTTGAAGAACAAACCATAAATGTACCTTCACATAGGGCTATACAATAATAACTACTTAAAAATAATGAACTCTGCTTCCATTTAACACCCTGTTGATAGCCACTGTTTTTGGTTGAGACAGTGCTGTGAACTACCGATACATATTAGCAAGCTAATATGGGGAGGTGTGGTGGAGTGGTCTTGCCACTGGCCTGGTAATCCAAAGGTCCCGGGTTCAAATCCCGATGTATCAATGGGAAGATATTATTGGGATGGAATTTGTGCTGTACCTAGTATCAGTGCATTACCACAAAGCCCACCGAAACGTCAATAAAATACCCTCATTGTTCCCTGATTAAATAGCACTGTATGAATATTCCCATATTCAAAATATGCTATAGGGGTGCAATGCCTGGTGAGTTATCTGCTCAACAGGTGGCGTTGTGTGTGTGTAAGTGTGAGAGTCCGAGTGTAGTGGGTGAGACAGTGAAGCACGGGAACGAGATGGCTTCAGGGATGGGGTCGTTTCGGGCCATGAGTGAGCACCGTGCCTCATGTGAAGGCAAGATGGCAGGTGCTCGTTGTGCTCTACGTGCTTCACATGTCTCACTCCCTAGACTGGAACAAGACCTCACGGGCTTCACTGTTCATTGTAAAGCGGTGAATGTTAAGGCTCTCAGCCTATGCCCGAGAGGAAGTAAGTTGGAATATAGAAAAAAAAAAAAAAAAAAAAAAAAAAGCTGGGTATTATATTATTTATTTGTATTTTATGTATGTACAGTAGGTATATTTATATTATTGTAAGATATACATGGACCCCGGTATGGTCCCCTCTGTACTGTGTGAGTCTGGAATAAAGCATTATCATAATTATTATCATCATTATTATTATTATTATTATTATTATAAATTCACCGGATACTTTGATAATTTGTGTGGTATCTAGAGAGCGGGTATAATTATTACCGGTACCTTGACATTTCTATGACCCTTCTACCTCATGTTTCTACCCCTTCTACCTCGTGTTTCTACCCCTTCTACCTCGTTTCTACCCCTTCTACCTCGTTTCTACCCCTTCTACCTCGTTTCTACCCCTTCTACCTCGTTTCTACCCCTTCTACCTCGTGTTTCTACGACCCTTCTACCTCATGTTTCTACCCCTTCTACATCATGTTTCTACCCCTTCTACCTCATGTTTCTACCCCTTCTACCTCATGTTTCTACCCCTTCTACCTCGTGTTTCTACCCCTTCTACCTCGTTTCTACCCCTTCTACCTCGTTTCTACCCCTTCTACCTCGTGTTTCTACGACCCTTCTACCTCATGTTTCTACCCCTTCTACATCATGTTTCTACCCCTTCTACCTCATGTTTCTACCCCTTCTACCTCATGTTTCTACCCCTTCTACATCATGTTTCTACCCCTTCTACCTCATGTTTCTACCCCTTCTACCTCATGTTTCTACCCCTTCTACCTCATGTTTCTACCCCTTCTACCTCATGTTTCTACCCCTTCTACCTCATGTTTCTACCCCTTCTACCTCGTGTTTCTACCCCTTCTACCTCGTGTTTCTACCCCTTCTACCTCGTGCTTCTACCCCTTATACCTCATGTTTCTACCCCTTATACCTCATGTGTCTACCCCTTATACGGTACCTCATGTGTCTACCCCTTCTACCTCATGTGTCTACCCCTTCTACCTCGTTTCTACCCCTTATACCTCATGTTTCTACCCCTTATACCTCATGTTTCTACCCCTTATACCTCATGTGTCTACCCCTTCTACCTCGTGCTTCTACCCCTTCTACCTCGTGTTTCTACGACCCTTCTACCTCATGTTTCTTCCCTTCAACCACAGTCGGTGATAAAAGAATTAAGGCGGTGTCACACGAGCGATATTTCCGTCAATTTGTACGGGCAATTGTAGTCTGGCAGCTTCAAAATACAAGTTCCATAAGAATTAAACTAGCTAACATAATCTACCTTCGATCTAGTTTCCGATTACAATGCAAAAATATCCCCAAATATCACCAGAAAAAACAGGATCATAGAAAATTTACGGAAAAAGCGCTCGTGTGACAGCGGCTTAACAGGGTGTCAAACTGGAGCAATTTTGTTCGAAGGCTTGATTGAATATGAGAAGGAATACAAGACAATAAACATGAAATCGCATTGTTTGGGCCATTTTATTACTTCCAAAGATATAATTTCATTTAATTTGAACTATAAACCATAATTTCATCTTTACATTGATGATAATAAACACTAAACAAGAAGGACTAGGCTCTCGTTTGACACTCTGAAGCGTAACATCATCTTGCTTGCTAATTTGCATATGTACAGTGGCGCTAATAAGTCAAGTCCCAACTGTCATTACGTTTGGCTCGCTCTGTGCTGTATTAATGCATGTCCGATGTTAAATAGGGTGGGTAAATGTAGGAACATGTTTGTAGATCTCCTCGAAAAGCAGAAAATAATAGTGTAAAAATATTGCTGATAGGCCTACCAATTATTGATCAAAACATAAATGGTGCCGATACATCACTTATTAGGCCGACTGTACACCACGGTACCGATAACTTATGTTTAATTCATGCTAAACATACACTGCAAAAAATATGACTATTTGGACATGTGGCTGGCCAAAATACCGGACCGGCCACCAACACCAGGATACCCCAGCACCAACTCCAACCGACTTCTGGAATGGAGAGTGGAAGAAAGGGAGCTGCCTGGTCGCAGTGGAGCCCCAGCTCAACTGTGTCACTAACGGACGGAATACAACTAAGTGTAACTAAGTGTAACTAAGTGTATTCCTTTCAGTAGGCCTACCAGTGACGTCCTTTTCATTATACGCTGCCGCTGGGAACTATTAAACGATTATATTCAGTTTAGGGAGGACCTCTAGCAATGAAAAGACCTAACACTCGTATTTATAACTTAACTTCCACACATCGTTCTTAAGGGAGTAGTGCTTGGTTTTTGGTCTATATATATATTTATTTATTAATTTATTGATTACTTTCCTCGCTAGACCTCCATCAAGCTTACAAAAACACCCCTTAGACCCCCCTTTCAAGATAAATGTGTACGGTACATTTTTCGGTAGAAAACTTTCCCAGTTCCTTCTAAAATTAGAGGCTCGCTATCGTTCGCCAGGAAAAAATCGACACCTAAAGGTAAAGGGCACGAAAGTCCTTGATATTGAAAAAAAACAAAAGGCGAAAGGTCTCAATATCGCCAAACTAACGGAACGAACGTCTTAAAACCTCAAAACTAATATGCTAAACATGAGGGAGAAGGGGGTCCAGAAAAAGCGAGTACTACCCCCTTAAGCTGCGTAAAATCGTCTAACTATAGCAAAAACACGACTAAAACACACACCACCGGTACCGAAAGGGTTAAGGAAGGTATACAAAGGAAAATTAAGGGGGCCAGAATAACTTGTCCTTTAAGGGGGTACGTAGTACTCGCTTTTTGCTGAGCCCCTTCTCCCTCATGTTTAGCATACCGGTACGGTACCGTACTATAGTTTTGAAGTTTTAAGACGTTCGTTCCGTTAGTTTGGTGATTTTGAGACCTTTCGCCTCATTTTGTTGTCATTATTTAATTAAACCTTTCGTGCCCTTTAGGTGTCGATTTTTTCCTGGCGGGCGAAAGCGAGCCTCTAATTTTAGAAGGAACTGGCCTTCGGGCGGGACATTTTTCTACCGAAAAATGTACAAATTTATCTTGCAAGGGGGTCTAGGGGGGGTTTTTCTAAACTTGATGGAGGTTTAGCGAGGAAACTCAAAACTAAATAAATAAATAGGCCTACCGGTAGACCAAAAACCAAGCACTACCCCCTTAAGGTAAGGTACCGTACGGTATATTGGTAGTGATAAGCCCATCTAATATAGCCTAAGGATAGAAAGGCACATAAAATAATCAAGGGTATAGCCTACTATCATTATGCCCTACACTGATCTACAATGTACAGTCGGCCTAATAAGTGATGTCTCGGCACCAATTATGTTTTGATCAATAAGTAGCCTAGTAGCCTATCAGCAATATTTAAACATGGGCTTTACTTTTTGAGTGAGATATACAAACACAACCCTACACTTACTCACCCTATTCAACATCTGACAGACATTAATAAAGCACAGAGCGAGTCAAACATAATGATAGCCGAGACAGACTTATTAGCGCGACCGTACTTTGTATAGGCTACCCATTATAATAATGTATAGGCCTAATAAAATACTACCGGTAGCCTATATGCTTTAACTCTTGCTAACATTCCACAATACCGGTACCGTACTGTTCAGATCATATTTTTCTATGTGGATGAGGGAGACAAAAGGCAGAACTGCATGTGACGAGTGCGTCCCATAGAGTTGAAAGAGTGACAGGGCCAAAATCAAGGAACGTTCGAGCCAAAATACCTGGATACACGAGTTTGAAGCAATTCAAAGTCATAGGATGAGGGGAAGATTGATTCAGGGAGAGTTCGAGCTCAGCTGTCGAATAGAAGAAATGGGAATATCGTTTCACTCTTGTGTTGGAGAGTTGCACAGAGTAGGGGTGGGATTGTGTTGCAAGACGGGTGCTACGTACCGGTACTCTACGTAGAGGAGGTGGTATACACTGAGACTCTGAGAGAGCTCTGAGAAACACTGATTATTGTAATAGACTCATAGAGGTAGGCCTAGAATAGCGAGAAAGAGATGCAACATTGCGGCGAAAAGTGAGAGATTGCAAAGAGTCGGTGAGTGGGCAGGAGTTAATGAGACGAAAGGCTTTCTTTTCTACTTTGTCAAGAAGTGCTGTGTGAGATCTCCCCACATGCAAACAATACTCAATACATGTGTTGATATAGGTTAAGTGCACACACACAACATATATACAGAGTGTACACATGCCTTAATCATATTGCAACATACACACATGTACTTTCAGGGCAATACTATCATTGTTTAACACCTTACGAGCGGCCTATGCGGTTTATTTATGTGTACCGCCCAGCGGGGTGTTTTTAGCCAAAATAGGGCTGTTTACGTGATCATTTTCATGCCTAAATAAGACCCAGAACGTAAAACAAGTATCTATCCCTGAAAGGGCATAAACAGAGCTTTCGAATGACACCATAACGATCCTTGTATGATGGATAGTTTTCTTGCAATAACCGTGCAACGCGAGTGCAAAAAGCAGGTAATTCGGTACTTTCGGTACATAATTGAGTATGTAGCGAGTGAGAGAGGGAGGAGGGAGCTGAGATTTGTGTCAGTAGGTTCGCCGCGGTGGTCTGGAGCAGTCATACGCTCGCTAGTCTCCTGCCACCACTTGTCTCTCTCTCTCAGCCACATTACGTGCTGAAATTGCCACTCGACCTATGTCGAGCGCCGCCACATAGTCCAGCTTTATTTAACTCGACTTAAGTGGTGAGCCGCTTTTTAAGGGTTAATATCCCATGATAATATACCGTACTCTGTAGTATCGGCAGCGTTGCACCAAATATATCCGGCACCGCTGCACATGTTTTCATCAGTAACATCCGGTCGGCACTCAGCATAGCAGTGCCACCCCAGCTCCGTATATCTTTGGCTAATAAGAACCTATAAACTTATCTCTGGACTTTTATTCTACATCCTTGTGCAAGAAAGGATTATCAAGGTTGTTGTAGCTTCACATGACAACCATACATGGCGCAGTGTGTTAATACAGCCAGGAGATACGAGCCAAGACCGGATTCTCAGCCAGCCATCTTGCAAGACCTCACCTCTCCAGCCCTGGATATATTATTGTGCAGTGCTTTATAGTGCAGTGAAGTACTTAAGAGTGTAGTGCAGTGCCTTTATTATATGTCCCATGTCATTTGTGCCCATTCCCAACTTGCTGTGAGGGTTATAGCCGCCGAAACATTGCTGGACAAGAGCGAGGAATAGCATACCCTCTCCCTCTAACATCTCCAGCAACACTGAAGCTACCACCCCTCACACCCTCCAGCTGTGCCGGTACATGCGCGCACACGGACACACGCACATCTCTGCCAAGTCAACACGGTGGTGCCACGCCTACCGCACTCACTCACGCTAGCACAGATAATTTCTCACACTATTAAATAAACTGTTCCAGTTGTACTGCACATTTTCATCGTTCCTGCAAGACTACAGTGTGTCAGCTATCAACCAATTATGGAGGGAGATGAGCAGATTCATGGGGAGCCCAGAGACACCCCACACGACCATACTGGGGAGGGAGATACTGGTGGAGATAATGATGGAGATACTGTTGGAGTTGCTGGTACGGGGTACCAGTCAGTTCATTCCACTCCAACCTCTCCTCTCACCACCCCTCATTTTACTCCACCTCCCCAACCTTCCCCCACTTTACCTCCCCTACACTATAGGGGGATGCCACCCCTGTCACCACACCCTGCAAGTCTACAACCTACCACAATTGCAGACCTCCTTCAGCTCATACAGTATATGGAGCAATGCAGACAACGGGACGACTATACCAGAAGACAGGAGGAGGACCGCAAAAGACAGGAGGAGGACCGCAGACGAGAGGAGGAGGACCGAAGAAGATGGGAAGAGGAAAACCGACGACAGGAGGAGGAAACAAGACGACGCACGGAGGAGGACTACAGGAGACAGGAGGAGGAAACAAGACGACGCACGGAGGAGGACTACAGGAGACAGATGGACGATGCCAAGTTCTCCGCCCTTGTCCAGGCTCTGGCCCAAATTACCCCACCTGCCGCCGCACCTACACCTACCTCAACGGGGACAACACCCAATTCCACAACATCCTCCACCCCTACAGCTCCACCTCCACCACAGAAGGCTATCACCCAGAACCCGCCGCCCCTTCCAGGTATTCAGAGAATGGAGGCGTCGGTGGGACGATTACTCTATTATGGTAGACTTATCTAAATTACCGAGGGAGAAACAACTGATCCAGATGCGGATGTGCTTAACCCTGGAGACACAGCGGCTTTTGGAGCACACCTTAAGCATACCCCCTGACACCGACAAGACCGTTGATGCAGTCCTCGATGCACTTCAGGAGCACATCAAGAATTCTCGCAATGAAGCTCTCCGTCGCAGGGACCTGTTCAGTTGCAAGCAAAAACAGGGCGAGTCATTCAACAACTTCTACGTCCGCCTCTGCCACATCGCCGAAGAAATTGACGTCTGCCCAGGGAACTCTTCAGCCTGCAAGGAGACCCAACTCAAGATGGTCATTCTGATGGGCATACATGACGAAGAACTTGTACAGAAGCTGCTTTCCCTCGACGCCACCCCTTCATTACAGGACATCGTCAACACTTGCCGTTCCTACGAGGCCACTCGAAGCGCTACATCAGCCATACGTGCCCCACCGTCCCAGATTAACGCCGTGTCAGCGTACAAGCAGAACAAGCCAGTTAAGCAACGCGACAAGTTCTCCACATCGCAACAGTCCTTGGCGTCGGCTGCCGCCTGCCAGCGTTGTGCTCGCCGGCACGACAAGAACAAGTGCCCGGCTGAAGACTACACCTGCACTAACTGTGGCCGTCGTGGTCATAAGCCTGCTAGCCCTGCAGCCACCGCCCAGTGTCGTCGCTGCAACCATATGGGCCACTACGACAAATGCTGCAGATCTTCCAAGACGCCCGCCACACAGGACAACGCCGCTTCCTCCCGCAACAAGTCTACAGCAAAGAAGACCACAAGTTGCCGACGTGTGGGATCACCTGTTCAGGCACCCACACTGACATCCGTGAGTCTCACCTACAGCGGCACCACTAGAAAACTCCACATGCTTCCTGACACAGGTGCAGACATCACAGTGATCGGCCGACGACACCTCGGCATACTTCGGATTCCTCTCAGCAGCCTACGACCTCCGCCTCCGACAACAACGCTCAACGCGGATGGCTCTGCAATGGCTCCTGCTTTGGGGACGTTTCATGCACAACTCACCATCAGCAAACGCTCCTGTTCGGCCACAATCCAAGTCCGCGAGGGTGTTCAGACGCCGCTTCTGTCCAAACGCCACTGTCAAGAATTGGCCATCATCTCAGCGAAATTCCCCAAGCCAATTCTACAGGTCAAACACATCAACAGGTGTAAGGAGCTACCCTTCACAGCCACCACATCACCTGCACAGGCTGACCCTGGCAAAGTCGGAGCAATCAAGGACTTCCCGACACCAGCCAACATCACCGACCTTCGCTCCTTCATGGATTTGGTGAACCAGCTGGCAGAGTTCACCCCCGACATCGCCACTGCCGCTCAGCCCCTGCGCCCCCTGATGAGCCCGAAGAGGTCGTTTATGTGGACCGCTGACCATGATGAGGCTTTCCGCCGGGTCAAGGCTGCCCTGCTCAGTCCACCCGTCCTGGCCCCATTCGACTCTTCCCTACCAGTGATTCTACAAACTGATGCATCCCGCCTCAACGGTATTGGATACGCCCTCCTACAGGATCATGGCAACAACCGTCTCCGCTTAGTTCAGTGTGGCTCGAGGTTCCTAAGCGACCCCGAGTCCCGCTATGCCACCATTGAGCTGGAGATGCTAGTCGTGGTCTGGGCCATGTCCAAGTGCAAGTTCTACCTCATCGGACTGCAACACTTCACCCTCATGACGGACCATCGCCCCCTCATCCCCATCTTCAACAACTACACCCTTGATGCGGTTGAAAATCCCCGCCTCCAACGTCTGAAGGAGAAAGTCGCACCTTACCTCTTCACAGCCGTCTGGCGCGCTGGCAGGTTGCTCTGCATCCCTGATGCGTTGTCACGGGCCCCTGTCAGCCACCCGATGCCAGAGGATGAGTTAGCATGTACCGACGCCACGGTTCACCTCAGGTCCCTCGTGACAGTCAACGCCGCCGCCACCGACGTCAACTCTCCTTCACAGGACGCAGACAGGATTCTCCAGGAACTCCGAGACGCAGCCAGAGCGGATACTGTGTACATCCGCCTGCGTGAGTGCGTTACTTTGGGTTTCCCCACCAACCGCTACGACCTGCACAACTCTCTACTCCCATTCTGGAAACTCCGAGACTACCTGTCAGCAGATGGTGAACTCGTCCTGTACGGAGCGAGGGTTGTGGTTCCTGAAGCCCTCTGCCGCCGCACCTTGGCTCGCCTGCATGATAGTCACAGAGGCATGGAGGCCACTAAGCGTAGGGCGCGACAGGCTGTCTTTTGGCCTGGCATCAACTCGGACATCGCCAACACAGTTCAAGCTTGTGAGCCATGTCAGGTCTTACAGCCTAGTCAGCAGCAGGAACCCATGATCAACGACGACAACCCAACTAGGCCTTTCGAGTCTGTTTCAGCCGACTTCTTCGCTGTGGCGGGGAAATCCTTCCTCGTCGTAACAGACCGACTCTCAGGCTGGCCCGTTGTCGTACCCTGCAAAGAAGATACTACCGCTTCAAACACCATCAGGATCTTCTGCCGCTACTTCAGGGAAGTTGGTGTACCCCTCCGCCTACGTACAGATGGAGGCCCACAGTTTACTAGCCGTGAGTTCCGGGACTTCATGGAGCGTTGGGGAGTCAATCACTTGGTCTCTTCCCCACACTACCCACAATCCAACGGTCATGCCGAGTCTGCCGTCAAGTCCGTCAAACACCTCATACTGAAGACGGCTCCCTCAGGCAACATCGACTGTGAGGACTTTGATCGTGGACTGTTGGAGCTCCGCAACACCCCGAACTTCACAGGCCGCTCCCCGGCACAAATCCTGTATGGCCACCCACTACGGTCTTGTGTCCCTGCTCATCCCCAGTCCTTTGCAGCAGAGTGGCAAGCCAAGGCCGAGGACTGTGACCGCCGTGCAGCCGCCCACACTGCGCTGGTGCAGAAAAACTATGACCAGCACGCACGTCCCCTTCCCAGGTTGAGAGTCGGCACCACAGTGCGGATCCAAGACCCGACTTCTCACCGCTGGGACAAGGTTGGGGTCGTCATGGGCTGCGGCAGGTCCAGGGATTATGAGGTTCGTCTCCCCAGTGGTACGATATATTGGCGGAACCGTCGCTTCCTCCGCCCAGTGAATTCCCCTGGTGTTGAACCCCTCCCCCATAACCCTGAGATCCCGGTGTCTTGCACGGACCCAGACAGAGAGTCCTTCACTTCCCCCATGGCTCCACGTAGGTCTGAAAGGCTCCTAGAAAAAGAGTCAGCTCGACAACGTCTTGCGAGCTTGAAGGGGGAGGGAGGTGTTGATATAGGTTAAGTGCACACACAACATATATACAGAGTGTACACATGCCTTAATCATATTGCAACATACACACATGTACTTTCAGGGCAATACTATCATTGTTTAATATCCCATGATAATATACCGTACTCTGTAGTATCGGCAGCGTTGCACCAAATATATCCGGCACCGCTGCACATGTTTTCATCAGTAACATCCGGTCGGCACTCAGCATAGCAGTGCCACCCCAGCTCCGTATATCTTTGGCTAATAAGAACCTATAAACTTATCTCTGGACTTTTATTCTACATCCTTGTGCAAGAAAGGATTATCAAGGTTGTTGTAGCTTCACATGACAACCATACAACATGGACACACTGTGCCCCTGTACACTGCAAGAAGCTGTACCGGTAACCTAAATTCGAAACTTGGCTCGGATTTTTACGTACCGGTATTTTTAAACTCACAAAACTACAAAAATGGAAAACCCGAGCTAAGTTTTGGCAATCTTTTGGTTGGGTTTTGTGATTTTTATAATTAAAATATCCCAATAACCTAACCTAGACCGTTGGATACCAAACTAACCCTTACCCACCAGCTAAGTAGCCTAGTAGCCTACATGGCACTATAGGTAGCGCCAACGAACTTAACAATACTCTTGACCCCTTAACTTCTTATAACTCGAAATGAATGAAAGCAATCGGGCTAACGTTTCCATCCTTTGGGAAGACTCCATCGTGAAATAGGTGTGGATATTTACAGCCAGTTTGCTCTAGGCCCTTTTGAGTTAGAGAGAGGTCAGGGTCCTCAGGGATCAAGTTCGTTGGCGCTACCGGTACCAGTTTTACCTAGTAGCCTACATGAGATACAATACTATAGGCCTAATTGATAATTGATGGCGGCAAAACTCGTATTAAGTCCCTTACTGGCAAAATAGATGCCGTTTTCAATAAGCCAATGGTGGGGGGGGGAGGGGGAGAGCAAAGCACCCCTCAACCCATCCAGTATCCCAAGGAAAAAAATATATATATTTTAATACCACGAATTTTCCGAATTTTTTATAAAAAAAAAAAATCATTTGCATCAATATATAGTGTTTGTAATTAATTAGAAATCTCGGGAAAACTTATTTTCCCCGTTAGGCCTATCGATCGATGTTGAGACAGCCCCCGATAGTGATTTGAAAAGACATTAGGGTCAATATTTACGAGTCGCACCACAGCTGGGATCTCATTTCTAATGGTAGCTTTGGGTTCCTATCATGCTATGCTTCATTGCTAGGCTATATACTTTTTATCCACGGGAAAAAAAAAATTTCTTAGCTTAATTTTTCCTTTTAGCATTAACCTAACCAAAAAACCTAACCTAACCTAATAGCCCCCAAATACATTTAGGTTAAGTTAGGTTAGATTTTTTGGTTTGGTTAATGAAAAAAAAAAATTAAATCAGAAAAAAAATTCCCGTGGATAAAAAGTATATAGCAATGAAGCATAGAATGATAGGAACCCAAAACTACCATTAGAAATGAGATCCCAGCTGTGGTGGATTATCATTGTGTGGTGGATTTCATGGATTAGCTTTGCAACAAATTTCTGATCTTCCTCTAGCCTTTTTGCTCCTTCTTTCTCTTTGCTCTCAGACTCAGGCACACCATAAATAATTAGATTGTTCTTTCGGGCTTCTTCGTCTTTGTGTTCTCTCAGTTTTTCGGTCAATATTTACGAGTCACACCACAGCTGGAATCTCATTTCTAAGGGTAGTTTTGGGTTCCTATCATTATATGCTTCATTGCTATATACTTTTTATCCACCGGAAAATATGTTTTTTTTTTTCTTGTTGTTTTTTTTGTTTTTTTTTAGCATTAAATTAACCTAACCTAACCTAACCTAACCTAAATGTATTTGGGGGCTATTAGGTTAGATTAGGTTTTTTGGTTAGGTTAATGCTAAAACAACAAAAAAACAAAAAAAACAAAATTCCGGTGGATAAAAAGTATATAGCAATGAAGCATAGAATGATAGGAACCCAAAACTACCGTTAAAAATGAGGGTTTAATTCTAGTTTCGCTTTCACAGCATACTCATAAATTTCTATGGCTACTTTAGAGTTGTCATATACCATACTTAATTCCTATATATGTCCAAAGCGGCGGAAATGCATTATAAGGAATTATACCTACTGTAAAAAAAAAAAAAAAAAATCTCCCCATATGCGGCACCATAGCTATTACATAATACTAGGTTAAGTTAGGTAAGGTTGTTAGGTTAGGCTAATGTCGTTAATGTAGTTTATTATCATTATATTACGTCTTTTACCCAGCAATTTCCCTGATCTTCATAGTTGGTCTGGAAGCTATGCCTTTACAACGGCGCCTCCCTTTTGTCGCTGTGTACGTGAAACTAGAATTTTACCAAAATGAGATCCCAGCAGACTCTTAAATATTGACCAGTTTTTCTTCTTGTTTCTCTTTAACTTCTTGTTTTTAGCTTATTGTCATTCTCATCAATCTTTTTCTTTAGTTGTTCCATCTCTTGCTTCATAATATCCTGCATCACCACTGCCTCTGCACCATTTGTCTCCTTACTGCCACATGCCATCAGTTTTTCCTCCAAACCCCTAACATTAGCTTCTAAATTACCCAGTCTAATTTCCAAGTTGCTACACACTTTTATCATGGTTGTCCACCTCTCTGAAATCAACTGACTGAGCCTCAACTGTTCCTAGCCTAACCTCCATGTCTTTGCTATTGATCAGCCCTTCGGATATAATTTCAGCCAAGACATTCATTTTCCCTTCCATTTCAACTTGTTTATTCCACAAAATTGTGTCTTGTTCCTCTAACTTCTCCATAAACTTGTAGAGTTTCACACAACCTCTCTTGCAAAAAGTACAGCACCATGCGATCTGGTCCCCCACTCTCATTATGTAGTTGTATAGTCTACCTCCTCTGGCATATTTTCACAATCAATGTGAACCATATTTTACATACCTCACATTGCATTGCTTTATCCTCACTTGTCACTAAAATCTCACAGGTACCGCAGTTGTCATTGCCGCCGCCTCCGACCCTTCCAAGTTTGTTTACATCACCGCCGCCATCTTTCCTATCTCCGCCAGCTCCGACATCGCGATCTACTTCCACACTTTTCTTCCCACGCACTTCTCCAACACTTTGTTGACTCATGGTGACTTCTGTTTCACTCCTCGAACCTTCACAATGCTCAATAAATGCTCGATTTTGGTATATTGTCCCTAGTTATATCATGTAGGCTGAAATAACTAAGCGTGTACAAAACGTGCACTGTCCACCACCCGGGCCTACCACCTAGTATTATGGGTGGGGCCTGGGGGCTGCCGCCCCCACAGTGCCCCACACCCCCGCTGGTTGAGTACTAATATCTTAGTAAATAAAAAAAAAAATTGGCTGTCGATTATACGAAGGTGAAAGAAAAGTCGATGAAGTCTACGGTGTTTACTCTGCAATCTTCAGCTTTGATTGTACATTGATAACGGGAAAGTACCGTATTGACAACCTTGTTACGAAAATTAAATTTGGTAGCATTCAAGGAGACTACAGCAGGACTTCTTCTTCTTCTTACCTCTGACCGGGTATAAGCTATCATAGTGTTTACTAGTCTATACCCCTACCCCTTTGAAAGGACATTAGCCTTACCTAACCTATCCTAGTATTATGGGTGGGGGCTGCCACCCCCACAATTTGACATCTTTGACAGATTTTTGGTGTATTTTTCTGTGAAAAGGGTATTTTTTCAATTTGTCGATAACGAAAATCCTCCATGCGGACTATATGGAGAAAAAATATGGCGAATCTGTTGGTGCCTATTTTCCCTAATAAATTGTGTCTAATAAGGCGGACGTAGTGTCCTTGAAGATTATCTTAAATTTTAGGACCATACTTTGGAAAAACTAAATAAGATGGTCACCAATTTTCCCATGGATTTTTTTATTTTTCCCTGTTAGTTTTCATCAATATATAGTGTTTGGAAATAATTACAACCCTCGGCGAAACCGTTTTCCCCATTATACAACGATCTTAAGACACGCCGCCCGATAGTGGGGAGGGCTATAAAGTACAGGGAAAATGAGGGGTTAAATGCGTAAAACGGCGATTAAAACGTATTTTAGCAAAACTCGGCTCGGGTTTTAAGGTATTTCTAAACCCAATATTTCGAAAATCCGAGCCAAGTTTTGGCCAAAGCTGGCTCGGATTTTGAGTTTGTAGACAACAAAATGACAGTAACCTCATTTAGAAATTTGGATCAGGTTTCCCGAAATTGCAAAGCCATAAAACCCGAATTTTGGAAAACCCGAGCCAAGTTTTGGCAAAACTTGGCTCGGATTTTGCTAATTTTAAGAGTAAACAAATTACAGTAACCTAATTTAGAATTTTGGCTCATGTTTCCCTAAATTGCAAACCCCAAAAAGCATAATTTTGGAAAACCCGAGCCAATTTTTGGCAAAACTTGGATCGTATTTTGAGAATCGAAAAAGACTAACTAAATGTCGGAAATCGGCTCATGATTTCCCTAATTGCAAAGCCATATAACCAGATTTATCGAAAACGTAGCACTTATTTAAATCATAAATATCCAGTAACATAGACCTAGTACATTGGATACAAGCCTAATCCACACCTAACGCCTACAATGTGTCCGTACTAGGCTACCTAGTAGGCCTACGTGGGATACAACATGGCGGTTGGGCCGGCGCCCATTTAGTAGCCTACCGGTATTCGGGCGTATCTGTAAATACGAATGCGAGTCACTTCGAGCGAATTCCTGATAGAGCGGATGCACAACCGAACCGAACCGAACCGAACTGAACTGAACTGAACTGAACTGAACTGAACTGAACTGAACTGAACTGAACTGACCTTAAACCTAACCCTTAAACTTAAACTTAAACTTAAACTTAAACTTAACTTTAACTTAACTTAACTTAACTTAACCTAACCTAAATGCGCCTCCGCTCGAAGTGTCCAGATACCGTAAATACTACCGCAACTACGAATCTTGTTTCTGAGACCTAGTATATTAACCTAACCAAACAACCTAACCTATCGACAGAGATGGGCAGGTGGAGTGGACTAAAAAGCTGGTGGACAGACCTCGGGAGACAGGTGAAAATGGCGTGTGTACGAATCGGTGCCGTCTATAGGAAGATATTGACAACCATGTTACGACAAAATTCCATTTTAGTACCATATATTTATATTAGGTTTTGCCGAGGCTTAAAACACATTTTCATATTATGTTTAGAGCATATAAAATCCATATTTGTTTTCAAATATTGCAAAATAATTGGTGACCAACTTATTTAGTTATACTCATACTTTTATATTAGGTTTTTCCGAGGGTTTAGCACATTGTCATATGATCTTTAGAGCTATCGATGGGGTATGGACGTTTCGTCACAATTCAGACCCGTTTCGTCACCACTATGTTTAATAGTCCAAAAGGCATTATTTGCAGCTTGGTTCGAAACTCATAAACCACTCCAATGTATATTCTTGCCCAGGATGTCACTAAAGTATGAACAAGACCGGAATGTAGCGAAATATACCGAAATATATAGATACTTCCTCGGGCCCGGGCTCCCGTGACCCCCTGAAGAGGAAATGTAGATACAATATTGCCACTTTATTTTAACATACACTCTACACGTCAACCGAGAGTTCCTGCCGCATATCTGGGTTTACGCATATCATATCATTGAGACTTAGACATTATAGTGTATTTAATTCCAGAGTTAAGAGTTGCATTTATGCTTTAGAGTTCCTTGTCATTCGAACTCTTTGTATTTATCATTTTGGGAATCTACCATGTCCTCGTTTATTTACCAGTTACAATCATCCTGTGTTCTTATAAACTAATTAGACCTACATGTGTTCAAGCAATCAAGCTAACCCATTTACCGTACTTTTAGGACGATTGTTTGTTAGAAGTTTATTCCGCCTCTTGATTTTATCTAATTTATCCTGTGTACGAGTGTCCCGCTGAACAACCCTCTGTATAATTTATATGTCTGTGTGCCTATCCAAGTGTTGTGAATAAAAACCATTGTACCTACCATCGTGCGTCTGTGCATTGTAGGTCATCTGTTTGATGTAGATAGAGTTAAGGTCAGTCCTCTCCCAGTCGAGAGTAGCCTAAGTTAGACGATTACTGCACAACTCCCAGGGTCAGAGCTGGGAAGTGTAACCAGAATATAGGCTATACCTCACTCTTCTAAAGCGTGGCATAACAGGTAGGCTAGCCTACATATTATAATATGCACAACACATGATTATAGAAAACACTAACATATTTTAGAGATGTAAATAGTAACCGGAAGTACCGTATTGACAACCTTGTTACGAAAAAGACATTTTAGTAGGCCTACCATACTTTTTGATTAGGTTTTGCCAAGGGTTAAAAAACAAAAATCTTATGATCTTTAGAGGGTTATACTGATGTTTTGGACCAACAGTTAACCCATCGATCTTTTTTAGGCCTAATAGGTCCGGTAGAGCATATACATCATTGCTATATATGTCATTAAGAGCTGAAATGTATTATAAGGGAGAAAAAATAAAAAATGCTAAAATACATATATACTGTAAAACAATAAGTTTTTCAGCCAGTACCCAACCAGCGGGGGTGTGGGGGCGGCAGCCCCCACCCATATACTAGGTTAGGTTAGGTTAGGTTGTTAAGTTAGGCTAATAGCACATACAAAAAAAAAAAAAAAAACAATAACCCAACCAGCGGGGGTGTGGGGGCAGTAGCCCCCACCCATATACTAGGTAAGGTTAGGTAAGGTTGTTAGGTTAGGCTAATAACCTAGATCATTAAAAACAAAACAAAAATAGTCTAACCCAACCAGCGGGGGTGTGGGGGTGGCAGCCACCACCCATAATACTAGGATAGGTTAGGTAAGGTTGTTTGGTAGGCTGATGTCTTCCCAAAGTTGACTATTTTTGGTTTAATTCTAGTTTCGCTTTCACAGCATACCGGTACTCATAAATTTCTATGGCTACTTTAGAGTTGTCATATACCATACTTAATTCCTATATATGTCCAAAGCGGCGGAAATGCATTATAAGGAATTATACCTATTGTTAAAAAAAAAAAAAAAAAAAATCTCCCCATATGCGGCACCATATCTATTACATAATACTAGGTTAGGTTAGGTAAGGTTGTTAGGTTAGGCTAATGTCGTTAATGTAGTTTATTATCATTATATTACGTCTTTTACCCAGCAAATTCAGCAATTTCCCTGATCTTCATAGTTGGTCGGGAAGCTATGCCTTTACAACGGCGCCTCCCTTTTGTCGCTGTGTACGTGAAACTAGAATTTTACCCTATTTTTATAACAGGAGATATTAGGCTACCCACTCCACCCCGTGAAATCAGAGCCAGCTTTCGTCAAAAGTTGGCTCGGGTATTCACAAAATTGGGTTTTATGGGTTTGCAATTTGGGAAAACCCGAGCCAAGTTTTGATACAAAACGCTATATTATTGTATTTTTACGCTTTTAACCCCTCATTTTCCCTGAACTTCATAGCCCTCGCCACTAGTGGATTTTTTTTTTTTTTTTAAGATTGTTGGATAATGGGTAAATACTCATTTCCGCTCCTCTTCAGTATAAAACAACACTATATCTGAAGGAAAAATTACAAAAAACAAAATAAAACTTAATGAAATCGCTGTCGGTCCAAAAAGTCAGGTTTACCCTTTAGAGCAAATAGATTCAATATTTATCTTCAAATAGGCTATATCAACAAAATTCGTGGTATTAAAATAACATTGAAACCAATTTTAGTTTTTCTTTTTAGCCTACTCTGAAAATGACATACCGTGCGGTACATCTGAATATTTTAAGATCGTTGGATAGTCCTAGGCCTAGGCTAATGGGGAAAAAACATTTTCTGGGGATTCTAACTGCCTAATTTTAACTACTGTATAGGCCTAATGATGAAAACTACCTAGCCTAAAACCCAAAAACAAAGCCATGGGAAAATTAGTGGTAGTTTCGGTAATATTTTCCGGCCTGTATTATATATATATTATATATATATACCTACCGGGTATATATTATACTGTATAGGCCCATAGTCAGCTGCCAGCAGAAATAGATGTCATGATAAAAAGGGACATGGATGGTAGGCCTATTATGATTGCAGGAAATGCTGTTTTAGACACCTTAATTCTCAAAAAAATTCAGGGGGGGGCATGCCCCCGGACCCCCCTAGAGCTCGCCTCTCGGTCGCGCTATAATGGTAACAAAATAATAAACCATAATGATAACACAATTCATATTTTGTGGATTGACACCCTGCAGGCTATATAAAAGACAATCTAGCACAGTCACATAAATATAGAAATATCTGCACTTACATTATAGGCTAAGCGACTTCTCCCTTGGTGTTGATGAGAACTTGAAGTCGCCCGAGCATGGACCTAGCCAAGTCCTCCAGATAACCTTGTTCCAGAATCCATGCCACCCCAAACTCGTGTGATGGCCTTTAAAAGACGAGCACTTGGTGTCAAACCAGAGCATGTTTTTTAGAAGACTTGAATGCAAATGAGAAGGAATACCAGCAAAAATATCCTGTAGTAGCATTGTTTTGGCCACTTTATTACTTGCAAAGACATAATTTAAACTATAAACTACAATTAATTCTTTACATAGGCTAATACAATAATAAAGACTACAAATAATTAGGCCTAACTCTGCTTTCGTTTGAACGGTTTGACACCCTAAAACAAGGTAGGCTACTGAGGTGGTGTGGATCATGAACAGTTTCTGAATGTTGTCTTTAGGCCTAGCCGCCTAGCCTATGTTCCCCCAAGTATTTTCGACTGGATTTGGATTATAATCAAATGTCCGGGAAGTTGCATGGCCAGTCCAGAACAGCATACTCCTCATTTATTTCACAATTAGCCTATACGAGGGTAACTCATCCATTCCCTCTTTTCCTTCTCCCTTAGTAACGAGTGCTTCGAATCTTGTTTACATATGCGGCGCCACAGATATCAAGCCTCCTACGGAATCGATATTGGCAAATGGCAACGATAAGTGGGTAACCCGGAAGTGATTGGGAGAAGGGGAGGGCATCATGGTCACGTTGCTGGTTCAACTTGGTTGCGCGGATTGTCTTTTTCAATGGTAGGAAAATTTCACCAGCACCACGTTTAACCCTCGATTCTTTCCTACCCCGTCCCCCTCCCATGCACCATAAACGAGGCTGGGTGTAGTTCGCCACCTTCGTTGTGTTCCTGAGGTGATGGTTAATTACGCCAGGAAGCCGCCGAGTACCCAGGCCACAATCATTCATATTCACCTAAACGTCAACTTAGCAAGAGGTGTCTAATACTGTCTATCATTGTTGTTGTAAATATTATCCTTATTATTATTATCATTATTCAACACTTCTCGTCGTAGCAAGGTATGGTTTAGATTGGGCTACCATTTATGGGTATTGAAGGTGGAACAATGTTGTCAGGGGATCTTAAATGCAAATACGAAAATAAATCTCATTAACGGGGACGTTTTCCTCCCCAAAGAATAATATATCCAGGGACAGGGCCACGACGAACACTCGCGAGCACTCGCACACTGACAGTCAGGAGTTCACTGGTTCTGAACTTCTGCCGCTTCTGTCACGGACTCACGGTTCTGCTCTGCCGCTTTCATTGAAGCCTGTTTCGTACAGTAAATGGTGGCGGTGTATCTGCTTCGTTGCCAGACGTACGATTATGAAAATACGACCAACGAAAATGGACTGGGAAGAAAGAAATCTCCCGGCTAATGTATTTATTTTGGTTGAGAGGCAATCATCTATCGTCTTCCTCAGAACATCACGAATCACTTATTGGGTGCTTTGTACGCATCATTGCTATTAATGGTAGCCTATATTGTATACTATCTCGCCACTAATTCTTTAAGTGAGTAGGGTTGATAATAATTACACAGTGAAGGAGTCGTGGAGTTGTTCTAGGTAATCAACTGCTCACATCCTCTCGACGACGCCATGAACCAATGACTTTGTAGACTAGGTAGTAGGGGTAGGCAGCCCCGCCCAGGGAAGTACTACCGCCAAGGTTTCGGGAGACTCACGGAATAGCCTGAATTCCATTTTCTCTCCCAGGCCTTGGTAGCTGGATACATATCTTTCTGCCTCACACATCAGGGGTATCAGGAAAACCCTCTTTATATAACATACACATCCAACTTCACGACATTGCCCTACATCGCTATCCTCTATCCATAAAACACTACTCTTCCCACTACATATCATACATGCAACACCATACACTTACCTAATAAATATGGCAGTACAATTGTTAAGAGCAAACCTGGTGGTCCCTCGGATATCCACCCCCGGCAGGGTTGGGTCATTGACACAGGGCCCTCCCGGTCGTCATCAAGCGACTGTGTCAAGAGCATTGCAACGTCCCAAAGCTGCTCGTCGGTGCAGCTTTTTCTTTAGTAATATAAGAGGACTTCACTCTAACATCAATTCTGTACACCAATTTCTTCAAGCAGAATCCCCTACTCTCCTTTTTTTGACAGAGACTCAAGTAACATCCACATCTGACACGTCTAGATTTAATTTTCCAGGTTATCAACTGCTCCAAAATTTCAGACCTAAAGGAGGTGTATGTTGCTTCGCAAAATCTGAAATTGCCCTGGAGGAGGTTACTAGTTTCAATTGTCCCTATTTTGATTATTCTATATACAAATTAGTTTCTGCTGGTAAATTTAAATACATATGTTGCATCTACCGTTCCCCAAATACTCCTCCAGAGCAAAGTCTTTTTGATTCTCTGTCCTCACAACTCAGTGTCCTCAACTTAATGCTTCTTCTGAAATCACTGTGTTGGGTGATTTTAATGTCCATAATGTTGAATGGCTCACTCATTCAGCCAGGACTGTGATGCTGGTCTTGAATGTGAGCTATTTGCAGACTCATTTAATCTCACTCAACTAGTCAACCAACCCACCCGTGTACCAGATAATCCTAATCATAATTCCCACCTACTGGACTTATTTTTAACAACCAATTCAGAAAATTATGATGTTACAGTGAGGTCCCCGCTTGGATCTTCTGATCACTGTCTGATACAGGCCACCTGTCTATCACCTACCACACCTTCCCACTCTGAACCTGTTTTGGTGACTAAATGGCATTACGATAGGGCAGACTGGGAGGGTCTTCAAGGTTTCTTTATTGATATTCCCTGGACCTCTTTCTTTTCTAATGATGCACACTCCACCTTGAGCCACATACAAGATTTTGTAAAAATTGGAATGTAAACTTTTATTCCTCATCAAAAGTACAGTAAAAGATCTAATTCACCTAAATGGTTTGACCATAATTGTGCTCGAGTAACTGAACAAAAAGCAATAGCCTACAATGCATACACAAGATCAAAAACACATGAAGCCTTTAATTACTTTAGAAACATCAGAAATCATGCCAAAACTGTATTAAACCTAGCTAAATCAAACTTTCTCCACAAGCAGGCAAATAAACTTCTGAATAATCCAAATGATAACAAAATATTTTGGTCTACTCTTAACTCATTCAAATCCAACTTCACTACTGCTTCATCCATTCCACCATTAAAATCTCCGACTGGCAATCTTGTAAGTGACCCAAGAGGTAAAGCTAACCTTCTTGCGGATATTTTCTCCACCAACTCAACCTTAGATGAAATAAATCAAGATGTCCCTGTACTTAATTTTAATTCGCCTGAAATTCCCTCACTTAAGATCCACACCAGACATGTCAAAACTATTTTGCAGAATCTCTCAGTAGATAAGGCTCCTGGTCCAGATGAAATTCCTCCAATAGTACTTAAGAATTGCTCCTTGGTGCTCGCTCCTGTATTGGCAAAATTTTTCCGTCTGTGTACTCATACCTCATGCTTCCCAGTACCCTGGAAAGAAGCAAACATTCATCCAGTTCCTAAAAAAGGTGCCTCTTCAGATCCATCAAACTACAGACCAATAGCTATAACTTCCACTCTTGGTAAAGTCTTTGAAATTATATTAAATAATCACATAATTAAGCATCTTTAGAAAAATAAATTAATCAGTGATAGGCAATATGGTTTTAGACGATGTCGATCAACTGCAGACATTCTTTGCCTTCTTACGCATCAAATCAACCAAGCTACAGACCAACATGGTGAAACACATACAATAGCACTGGATATATCAAAGGCATTTGATAGAGTCTGGCATCAATCCTTATTGTCGAAGATGTCACACTACGGCCTTGCATCATTAGTTTCCACTAATTTCTTCTTATCTTCATAACAGAAAAATATGTGTAATGGTAGATGGCCTTTATTCTCAATTTCACTCAATAAATGCTGGTGTTCCCCAGGGATCAGTTTTGGCCCCAATTCTGTTCCTCATGCATATCAATGATCTCATATCTACCACTCATAATCCAATACATTCCTACGCAGATGACTCAACAATCCACAGTTCCTTCACATTTACCAATTCTTTCACCCAACCCGATCTTATAAATTCAAAATAAACACTGCAATTTCTCTGAACCAAGACCTTTCTAGAATTAATGGATGGGGACAAAAGAATCTAGTTTCCTTTAATGCACAGAAAACCAAGTACATTCAATTTTCTAACCGACAGAATCTCACTGACTCCCATATATTTTTTAATGATGTAAATATTCCCACTTCCCCTAGTATTGACATTCTCGGTGTAACATTAACTACTAACTTGAGCTGGACACATTATGTTAGAAGCATTGCTAAGAATGCCTCTAAAAAACTGGGACTCCTGTACAGAGTTCGAGAATTCTTCACTGACGAGCAGTTGGCCGTAATATATAAAAGTCATGTGCGTTCTCAGATGGATTACTGTTCACCTCTGTGGGGTGGAAGTGGAGTGGTTGCATTGAGGCAGTTGGACAAAATTCAAAATAAAGCTATTAGATTAATCAATAACCCTGCAATCACACAGGACCTTCCTACATTATCCATACGAAGAAACGTTGCATCCCTTGCATTATTCTACAGATATTTTCACAGCAATTGTTCCGAGGAACTTGCTTCAATTGTGCCGCCTCTCCACACCTTTCCCCGTAGAACTAGGGCAGCTGAGAGCGCCCATGAATTTACACTTTTGTTATGCCCTGTTTTTCTACAGGTTTAACTTGGGTAATGTGAGTTCTAAATTGACTGGGTATATAAGGCTGCATGCACAATACAAGATATGAGGAATAGAGAACACAAAGAAACACATGGTAGCAAGTTACATGATCACGTTTATTGATATACCACTGCAGAATACTTGTGTAAGACAATATAATAGAATTGAACAACACTAGCATAAGTGGATCTGGATGGAGCCTAGTCTCCCACTTCCAACGTTCAGGTATTAATCTTCTGATCACTGGCTTTGATTTCACAGGTTTATATACCGAAGACCATCAATGTTACTTATAGATTCATATTCACTGTTTGATTTATTACTGGTAGCTCTGGTGCACAAGTAGTAGTTCACAGACTAGATTAGACACGCATTTTTAGAGCACGGGAATTCTAGTAACCTCAGGGGGTACTGATCTAAGTTTTATATCCTTGTCTCAGAAATACATAGAACGCAAATCAGTGGGCGAACGTTAGATATCACTAGAGTTTTAATATCTGAATAAGGTAATTACGAGAGTCAAGGTCGCCTGTTAATTAAAGAGCACTGATCGCTTAGTACGTCCCAAATGGAATGGTTAAGTATGAATTACACTGGGCAAGGTCTTAGCCACTTCGTAGAAATATTAATTAGTGAATCTAAAACAGCACAGTAATATGTAGTACTGCTAAAGGGAATCTTGGGTAGTATCTGATGGGTCTGGTCCTGGTTATCTTGCGTCCATGATGTTGGGGGCTAACGACTGGTTCCGCGGCCGTCCAGGGGGGCCATATGTGTGAAGTTCTTCAATACGTGGGCAGGTCCTTCTATCCAAATCTGCCACGGAGTCTGCCGGTTCTGGGATCTCACTCCGGAACAACACAAGGGCAGAGCTAGAAATTAACTGCAGGGTAGTGACCCCTGGTTGGTGTCTAGCTTTCAACTGATTTGACTGGGGGCGGGAGTTAGATTTATAGGCTCGGTTCTGGACCCTGCAGACAGTAGGGATCTCGAGTCTTATGGACTTAATTGAGCTCTCAATAGATATGGGGACTAGGTAAGATGGTATTTACTGTTGTGGCACAGGGCGATAGGAAGCCTTTATATTTTCATATAACTGAGCCTTAGTAAGAGGTACTATTTTGGCTATACTGGACGTATTTAGGGGAGAGAGACTGGATCTACTTTGCGAGGAGGATGGGGACAGCTGTGATAGGAGCGTCTCTCTAGATTGTTCAATCTTCATTCTATGGTATAGCTGAGGTGCTAATTTAGTGATCAGAGCATGCAAGAAAGGTAAATGGTTTATTGTGAGGTAATAGAGGTTAGTAAAGGTGTTAGTCATTCATGGTTAGTTCATTGATAGGAAGAATTCCTGTGCTACCTGGCAATGACTCGAAAGTCAAAACAGGGGGCAGGTATACCTCCGCGGGGGTGGGGGTCTCCCTCCTCGGGTGGGCAAAAAGGGGGAGCTGGGCGCCCTCTCTCTGATATATTCGTCCGGCGGCTGTGGCTAGGGGCTTGCCATATCACCAGTGTTTGTAATAACCCTCTGTGTATGAGACAGATGTGAGTGTCTTTAATACCAAAACCGAAGGTGCCTTAGCTAGCTGGTTTTACTCGGCTGGTTGTTAATTGTAGGGTTTGCTGGATATGGTGGAGACTGGGTTGCTAACTCTGCCACATTTATCTGGAAGTATGACAATAGAAGTTAGTTACTGGCGGGGCGGCTAGCCTCGCACCGACGACCATTGGGTGCAGGGTTGTGAATGTGTTGTAAGAGAATAGATGGCATGCAAGGGGCTAGTAAAGTTCTAATGTTGTTCTGGCCTACTAAGTGAAGGTAGGCTGGATAGGAGTATATATATAAAAGGTTGGAGAGCGTTAGTAACGGACAATTCAAGGATCTTCAAGAGGTATGAGAGAGAGGCTAGGTCGGACAAGAGTCGAGAAGCGCGGGTGTCTTAATGAGAGGGGGGGGGGGGGGGAGTTCAAGGGCTACAGGGAAATTTTGCCCCTAAGGTCCCTGGGCGTGGGGGTGGCATTAGGCTACAATTGATATGGAAGTTTGAAAAGGCAGTAGAATACGTTAGCCAAATGCTACCGGGGAATGCAACTATGGGGTGGTATATGAGTCTGGAAAAGATAGAGTTATGTGATCAGTCAGAGGGTTATGGATACTATTAGTTGGCCCTGGGAACTGCGTTTTCTATTAAATATAAAATACCAACCACAGTGGCAGTTCGTAGGGGTACTTAGTTATTGTTTCGGGGTACTTATGACAGATACTGATAACCAGGTTATCTTATATAATCTCTGGTTGGGGTAAGAGGTGTAAGACACGAAGTAAATTGGCGTAGTGTGGACTGTGGATACGAAGGAGGCAAGGGGAAGACGTATGACAATTGTGGAAAGTAAATGGAAAAAGGTGAACACAATGGCGGATAAAAATACTTAACCTAAGGATTGCATACATAGATTTATGGGGCGATGGGTCTTCAGAAGCTTAGTCTGGCAAGACAAGATGTTAGGGAATGTTAATATTAATACTTAGTTACTAGAGGAGCAATGCAAGGGGCGACTGAGCACGGGTTACATATATCTATACTCGTCATGGAAAATGATATAAGAGATCTAGGGACAGCGTGGGTGCTTTAACTTCTAAGATATATAACATCTACTTCTCGGATGCAAGAACATACATAGATATAATTATGGCTGTCTGATGTGTTGGCATTGGCTCAACGTCGGGACAGGCATGGGTGTTTTTAATATGAATGTATATTCCTGTTCATCATCTTTGTAGTTAATAAGTGTAGGACACGAGGGGTTAGTGTACGTGAGGTGTGGAAAATGGTCGGTTTTAGAAAAGGTAAATGGGTGTGTCCTGGAGCTGTTTAGCCCTGCGGGCTTGGGCTGTCTGAAATGGCTGGCTCGGTCAGCTGGTCCTTTCGTTCTGTGGACCTTTCCTTTGGTGTTTCTGTGTGGTGTTCGTTCATGGCTTCTGTGGTGGGCTTCTCGTTCTGGGGCATTTTAACTTTCTCCTCCACAATGCAGAACTTCTGCTTATCAGAATTCATTTATCCCCAGAGCTACTACTCTTTGGAATTCACTTCCCTCGAATTGCTTTCCACAAACTTACAATTTACAAATGTTTAAATCCAGTTGTTACAAACATTTTATGAATGGAGGATGCCTTTAGGCACATGGACCTTTTTGTTTTATCTGTGTTTTTCCTTCCTCCGTTCATTGTCTCTTTAAAAAAAAAAAAAAAAAGAAAAAATTAATAGGAGTTAATTTTTCAAGCATCCGTGCACACTAAGAATCATAGACCAAAACCACCGTCACACATACACGATAATTTATCCCAACTGCCTCCGATTAGTCTAAAATTTATTGGAAGCTTGCAAAATCCGGGGCATTCGGGATAATAGGCTATATTGTGTATGTGTGACGGGGGGGGGGGGGGGGGGGGCTCTTAAGCTTTTCAAGACTGGAGACCGAAAATATAAACCGTTTTATGGTAACTGGTAATCGGAATACTCGTTATGTAATTTTACCGATGTAGGCTACCAGACTGCATTTCCCCCCGTCCGAAATTCCCCCTCGGCGGAAATCTGGCCCAGGCTAGATTTCCTCGGGGGGAATTGTGGCCAAGGATAATATTTCCCCCTCCTCACCAAAATTCCCCCACCTAGGTTAGGTTAGGTCAGGTTAGATTAGACTAGGTTAGATCAGGTTAGGCTTGGTAAGGTTATAGGTAGATGTGTGAACCTTGTTATGAATGGTGCCTCACTGCTTGCCTAGGATCTACACAAAATATCAAACCAAATACAAGTGTGAACTAAAAACATATATATAGGCCTATATATTTAATTCGTCTATACAATAAAAGAGAGAACCGTTCCGTCCTCATGGTTTCGTTAAACATACCTAACATAAATGTATTATGTAAATTAATGATTCCTATGTAAACGTAGACAAACGGCCCGGGGGGGTGGGGGGGGGGGGAACTATCTGTACACGTAAGTTCTGTTCCTCTCCGTGAACTTTATACATGGAAATATAATGCGCCTGATTGAATTAGAAGTGAATTTTCATATGCAGTGGTTAACTCATGAGACTAGTCAACTGATCATTAAAGGAAACCACACTCGCGAGTCATTCATACTAATTTTACTTTCATACATAAAAGATCACGGCGAGGAACAAAACTCATGTGGGCAACTGTACGTTTCAGCATAGAAAAGTTATGGTGTTATTCACTTCTGATTGTTTGAAAGTCTCTAAACATTATAATTCTCTCTCTCTCTCTCTCTCTCTCTCTCTCTCATGGCTGATCACATATATAATTATCTTTCATTGTTTTCTGTGGGAGAATTTCATTACAAAACAGCGGGATATTATTATTGTAAAACTGGTATGGCAACTAAACATAGCCTTGGAGAGATGACCTTTGGAATTCAACATGGGGAACTGATAAACGTATATATAACGGCTGCCGCTCACGTTCCCGTCACAACTACAAACATTCAATAACAACTACAACTACCACCAACACTTCGAACAGATATATCAACAACAATATCACCATTAGTTCATCAATAACTACCACTATCAGAACTATCAACATTGCAATCAACTTTCACTATTGATAACTACCACAATCACCATCCACAACCACCACGACCACATCACATTTTCAAGTTTCTACCTCTGAAACTACTACTATCCTAAGCCAACATACACCAACAACCACAGCAACCTAACTACCACAACTACGTAACTACCACAACTACGTAATTACGACAACTACCTAACCATCATAATGACAAATTGGCTTACTCTTCTCTCGCTGGTAAGTTTAGATATCACGATCTAACCGAATAAGCCTATAACACAACTTTTCAACATAGCTTACCTAACCTATCCAAACAGTTCCTATAGTATATTTAGTTTAACCTGGCGAAATGTGTAGCCTACTCCTTTAGCAATTGATTTGTTTGTACTTATTAATGGACAGAATGTGAAGCTACTGTATCTCTGCGTCCTATAAATGCCAAGTTTCACAATTAACAACTTATTTTGATACAGAATAATCGCAATAGCTGAGTAAACAAAATAAGGACTTGACAGTTTCTCGCCAGCTTTAACAAAACAAAATAATGTAGAGTTGACAATTGAGTAGAGCTGAATACGAGTTGGACTGATGACTTGACCATGTTTTACAGGTGGCATGTCTGGCAGGTACACGAGGTTACAATACTGAAGCCAGCTGTCTACCTGACTGTTCTAATGTGGCCAATGGTTCCCCCGTCAAGGATCCCAAACACTGCCAGAAGTATTACACCTGCGCCAATGGCATTGCAAGCGAGACATCCCACGAATGTCCTCCGTTGGAAGCATACGACCCTGAAACCGGAGCCTGTATGCTACACGTGGGCGATGAATGTCCCGACTACAATCCTACATGTGTTCCCCTTTGTAAGTACGACTGCGCAGCCTTAGCAGACATGTTGGTTGATCGTTTGAATTGCGCTTCCTACCAGACATGCACGCTTTCCGGCATACAGACACACAATTGCTTGTACCCCGATGCTTACTTCAACGGCAACCAGTGCCAAGAACATCCAAGTCAGTGCTGCGACCCTGACCTGATCTACTGCCCCACTGAGGGCATGAGTATCTCCGACCCCTCGACCTGTGAAAGATTCTACTATTGCGCCAAGGATAACTACTTCCCCGGTGATGACGATATCTTCCACTGTCCGGACGGAGACTGTTTCGCACCAGACGAGGGGTTGTGCGTTACAGGTTCGAAATGCAACTTGATATGTTAATAAAGGTCCATTCAGCCACACACGTGTTTTTTCCGGAAACATCCCATCAACAAGTTTGTCCTGGCAACATATGTATTTGGGATCTGGGAAGGCTATAAGCGCAAACGTCTTAAAAGTGTTCCTTCTCAAACTGTGCTTATATCCATTCTATTAAATTTTACGTGTTTAGCTATATTTACATTTATAATTAGAATAATATTCATACTGGGGATATCTAACAGATTGTTATTTCTCAAGTGTTATCTTTTGTTAATGATATAGCTAAATAGACCCCATTAGTATGGTCATGTAATGAGTTATATACAAATATATCTACAATATATATTAATAGCACTCAATTTCAATAACCTTTGCTGTTGAAAAAGTTTATTTGTATGAGCATTCCTGGATCTATGTATAATTATTGTTCTGATTACTCTTTTCTGGGATACTTCAAGTTTATTATAGCTTTGTTATAGGCTACATGTTGCCCTCCAAATTGTGTGACATAAAGAGAAGAATGGATATATCAAGGAATATTACTAGCGTTTTAAGAGGACGTTATTACATTTGTTTATTTAATTTATATTTGTTTATGTAATTATATTTCTTTTAGTATGCTCCCTAGAATTGTATCAAGCTTAAAGAAACACCATTCCAAAGACCCCCCCCAACCCCCCCTTTGAGATAAATTTGTAAAAAAAATCGGTAGAAAAATGTCCTGGCCAAATAAACAAGACGTCGCCGATATAGAAGGGGTTAAATATTGTACTGTAGGTTATATACGTATTCCAATTTAGCTATCGGTCCACCATTAGCCTACACCGAGAAACTTTATTTGATATAGCCTATACTATATATATATATATATATATATATATATATATATATATATATATATATATATATATATATATATATATATATATATATATATATATATATATATATATATATATATATATATATATATATATATATATAATATATATATATATGTGTGTATGTGTGTGTGTATTTATTCGTTTTTCCCGTGAGAACAGTAGGCTATATATTTCGTGTTTAGGCCTATATAGCTAAATCAATAAGTATAGGCCTTTGCAGATATCGGTGACTGGTGCACAACGTTCTGTAGTCAGCATATGAAATATATTTGAAATTCTCATATTTGAGCTAATGAGATCATTAACCTATAAACTGAGTATAAAACATAATAAGTAATGGTCCCAGTATATGATCCTTCAGGTAGCCTACTCCGTTTACATTTTTCTTGGTAGATTTCTTATCCTTAAACTGTAGGCTACACATAGTGACCTTGCAAACAGGAGACACAACAATATTTGTCTATAGTCTATGTTTATAGTCTATTTTTTTCCAGTTGAGGGTAAATTGTCATGTTCCTATCTTTGTTACTCGGCTATAAGATAGATTTTGGAGCGAAAGATGATGGTTATTCTGAAATCTTGGCATTAATATGACACACAGCCATAGTAGTTTTATATATTTCCATTACGTATCGAGAAACCAGTTAATAATAGATTCAATTTACGATCAGCTGGAAAAAAAATAGAGTATAGGGGTACCTCTGTTACCTTTATTAATATTTGGTGGTTAACTGTCTCTAATGCTTTGGATAGGTCAAGGTTTGACCACTTACGAGTTTCAGGCTATAAGGAAGTTCGGCCTGTAAACATCGATATTTAACATAAATACAGTAATTATGTAGGTTTCTGATGGATAAATAGTATGTTAAATTTGGCTTTCTGTATTAATAAATATACTAAAACCGTATTATAGCTAGTTACTCTGCTAAATATCGATGTCTACAGCTCCACCTTCCTTACAGAATGAAACTCGCAAGTAGTCAAATTGGCGTCAAAAGAACTTAAATATCAGTTTTAACCCCTTCTGTATCAGAAACGTTTTAAGAATTATATTCTAGTTAGTCCTATATTTAGATTGTGATCATTGTGTGCAGCATAAGAAGAATCTTGTTACAATATACATTCCAGTGTTAATATTTTACTATAGTTTGCCATCAACCGTTTTGTTTTAAGAGCTTCCATCATTGTATTGTAACCGCCCGCATTTAAGGACTTGCCATTTGCCAACAATAATAACACACGCTTACGGTCTGCGTACCTCATGTGTTTGTCTTACCCCTGCACATTGTAACCATCATCCTGTACCTCCGAGGCCCTCTACAAACATGGTGGCATCGGTAAAGCAACCTACAAGGCCCAGTGATGCACGAGAGCAGAAACCAAGAGCACTACAGCAGTAGTGTTGACTGAGGTGACATAAGAAGACGGTGACCAGCCTGGCAGCCAAGAAGATGGCGTCGTCGATAGCAGTACCCCAGAAAGTAAGCCTAAACTAACAGGTGACACTGAACATGCTTGGAAACTGTTTAAGTAGTAAAAAGGTTGAATTGAGATAGTTTGGAGCCTGAATAAAATGGTAGCCAGAATAAAGTTTAAGATAGCCTAAGTCGCCGGTACAGAAACGGTAAATAGCCTAGGCCTATATCGGTTTTAAACGATGTTAAGGCGGATTCTGTTCATCGTCCCTCACGGAATCCATACTGGGCCTCAGTGTCGATGATGTTATTGGATGCAAAATAGGCTAGGCTATATACACTCCATATATACTGTATTTTTATAATCTAGCCTATACTCTGATTGGATGTGTAGAAAACCGTAATCCTGTTGTAGACATTAGCTTCTCAAGAATTTTGCTCATGGCCGGTAAGACAGACTGGTCGGAAAATGAGTTGAAACGGGTGGTAGGGGAGAGGGAATGGGAAGAGCAGAAAGAGGAGGAGGATGAGGGTGTAAAATTTGTGTTAGGTCTCGAGACAGAAGAGGGGGTAGATGGGGAAAAGAATGAAGGTAGTGAAAAGATTCCTGGAGCAGGTGTGGCAGAAGAGAAAACGGAATAGGATGGAATAGGGTGAGGGGGAGAAGGGGACCAGAGCGGGGGAGGAAGAAAAATGAGATTAAATAGTAGAGAGGGGAAAAAATAAATTAAGATAAGGAGAGAACAAGATATTGGGGGGTGGAGGAGGGGGTAAAATAGGGAGAGGAGAGTTCTGCTTAAGCATACTTCAATTCTTTGTCTTTAACTATCCTTTCTATGACTACATAATTTCTAAACTAATTCTTAAATCTAGCTCTAGCTGTTTCTGGAGAAGTCACCGGTGCATAGGTGAGCTGGCTTTGAGAGGGGACAGCAACTCCACAAAAAGAAGAAGAAGAAGAAGAAGAAGGTGGTTTTAAAGGGGAGATTTCCACTTGAGGGATTTTTTCTGGACCCCTTTCTCCCTCATTTTTAACCCCATTGCGTTTGAGATATTTAGACGTTCGCCCCATTATTATCGTGAAAGGGGGTCTAGGGGGTGTAATTTTAAACTTGATGGACGTCTAGGGAACAAACTAAAAACCTCCCAATAAAGAGTATAATATCCCCTAACTTGGTATAGCCTAACTTTGGCAATTTTCAATTGATCAGGGAGAATTCCCATAGAAAAAGACAGCCTAGCCTATTACCGAGACATAACATTAGGCCTAGGCCTGCTGAGAATATTTCTGAAATAATTTTCATGGGAGTAGGCTTACGCTTACCATCAAAGACCGGAGAGGAGTCCTGCAGACAAAGGAGTACAAAGGAAATCGAGCAACAACAATCTAAGACTCTAGTGACCCCTCTAGGCTGCTTGTCCTCCAAAACACTGAGGATCAAGTGTCCAATGGTTTAGAGTGGGTAAGGGAAAAATGGAATGGGAACTACTGCCGTGCAACTAATGTCCGTGGCAGGATTAGGAAGTTAGTAGGGGACAGATGGCCGAGATGGGTTAGTAACATAACACAGTTATATGTAATCTTTCACATAGGCCTATACGGGAAAAAAAAGAGTAACATCTTAGTAATACTGTATATATACTCAATAATCCTTGATGAATCTGAGGAGGGAATAAAATATAGTTAGCCTAGGTCTGTTCATTTACAAACGCAGTCAGTCGCGGGTGTGAGGCAAAATATTTGTCTAGGCGAAGTTTTAAAGAATCAACGGTACGGTACTGCAGTCTATAACGTCTCGAGGAAGCCCATTCCACAAGTTGACAAGGTAAACCTGACTTTTTGGACCGACAGCGATTTCAGTAAGTTTTAGTTTGTTTTCTGTGATTTTTCCTTCAGATATAGTGTGGTTTTATACTGAAGAGGAGCTGAAATGAGTATTTACCCATTATCCAACAATCTAAAAACACGCCCCCCACTAGTGGGGAGGGCTATGAAGTTCAGGGAAAATGAGGGGTTAAACGCGTAAAAATACAATAATATAGCGTTTTGTATCAAAACTTGGCTCGGGTTTTCCCAAATTGCAAACCCATACAACCCAATTTTGTGAATACCCGAGCCAACTTTTGACGAAAGCTGGCTCGGGGTGGAGTGGGTAACCTAATATCTCATGTTATAAAAATAGTCAACTTTGGGAAGACATTAGCCTAACCCAACAAACTTACCTAACCTATCCTAGTATTATGGGTGGGGGTACACCTCCGCTGGTTGGGTTAGACTTTTTTTTTTTTTTTTTTTTTTTTTTTTTTTTTTTTTTTTTTTTTTTTTTAGCCTAACCTAACAACTTTACCTAACCTAACCTAGTATATGGGCCGCCCCCACACTCCCGCAGTATTTATATTTTTTTTTTTTTTTTTTTTTTTTTTTTTTTTTTTTTTTTTTTTTTTTTTTGTAGGCTATGTGCTAGGCCTATTAGCCTAACTTAACAACCTAACCTAGTATATGGGTGGGGGCTCCGGCCCCCACACCCCCGCTGGTTGGGTACTGACTGAAAAACTTATTGTTTTACAGTATATAATTATGTATTTTAGCGTTTTTGGTTTTTTTCTCCCTTATAATACATTTCAGCTCTTAATGATATATATAGCAATGATGTATATGCTCTACCGGACCTATTAGGCCTAAAAAGATCGATGGGCTAACTGTCGGTCCAAAACATCAGTATAACCGTTGACAACTCGATTGAAGAAGAAATTCTTAGATTCGTGTGAGTTAAAAGATTGGTAACGTTCAACAAGACTACATCGGCCTTATTTACCATGTTTTTTGTTTTTTTCTTCAAGGAATATAGTGTTTCATAGTTGTTTTGCATGGTTTGAGTGGAGGATTTGCACAAACTTACCCATTATCTATCAATCTGAAGATACAGCGTCAAATTGCGCCATTTATTGGGTGAATCGTACTTTTACAGTAGGTAAGGGAGGGAAATTGTGGGGTACATTGGATACACGATGGGTTGAGGGGGGCGTTGCCCCCCTCACCCCCCTTGATTTATTGTCATCCTCATATATGTAGATCTGTAAGGGGGCAAAAACAGGTTGCCGGTAGGCCTATTTTGTTTTTGTGAGTAACGCTCATGCCATTTATTGGGTGAATCACACTCACCGCATCTTTCAAAACGAGGAGAAGGACGAAGGATTCATTGTGCGCAATGCTTAGTTTACGGTCGGGACTCATTATTTTCGTGCTATTTTTCGGTGTAATCGGGTTTTTTCAAGTGTCGATAACGAAATTCCTCCATGCGGACTATAATGAGAAAAATATAGCGAGTCTATTGGTTCCTATTTTCCCTAATAAATTGTTTCTAATAAGACGGATGTAGTGTCCTTGAAGATTATCAAAAGATTTACCAATAATTTTGCAACCGTTTCCCCGCGTGTAATTAGATTGGTTGATAGTGAAGTACTTACTACTGTTCATTATGTGACTACAGTATGTCAATGCCTTTGATGATTTTGAACACTTGAATTAAGTCGCCTCTTAATCTGCGCTGGGTTAAAGGAAATATATTTAATTCTCTAAGATGCTCCTCGTATCGTTTGTTCTTTAGGCTAGGTACGGTATAATTTTGGTAACTCTACGTTGAACTCGTTCTAGCTTGTCTATATCTTTTTGGTAATAAGGGCACCAGAATTGAATGCAGTACTGGTATTCCAGAAAAGGGCGGACTAAGGAATTGTAAAGAGTTAGGATAACTTCTTTGGATTTATGCTCAAATGACCTGCCTATAAAGCCAATTATTTTGTTTGTTTTTTTAACAACTTCTGAACATTGTTGACTCGGTTTTAGGTTAGGCCTACTCGATATTGTTAATCTGATAGGCCTCACGGGAGGGTCACCATAGCGAACGCGATAGGCCTCACGGCAGCTGCCAGCAAGACCATAAAAAAAAACTTCCAAAACACCCCAGGGGCTCTCAAAGCAAAGGAATATGTCATTAGGTGAGATAATTCCCCTCTAGTACTTTCTACCACTCATCCATATGTTTCTCCCCCCCCCCCTCAATTATCACCTATTTTTCCTTATTTTCATAATTTATCCATTATTTTTCTCCTGCGGTAATGTAGCACAAGTGGTTTGCATAAGAGTAGTTATATAACACTGAGACACCTCCCGCTTGGTTCAGTTGAGTCAGAGAGAGCGAGAGAGGAGGGTGTATGTCTTGCTTCCTCCTGCCTGAGAATACGGCCGGGTGGCGAATAGGCCCTATTTACGATTTTCACCACCCAAATGCTGTTCCCACTTATTTTATCGCTCTTTAAGGTTCATATTGTATATGTAAAATTAAAGCACATTGAAAACAATTAATGTTTTATATCGTAAATATAGCAAATTCTGTCTGAATCCAAGGCTAGAAATTCACAAATAAGTACCCTTGCCCCTAGGGCATTTTTGCGCTTAATGGGTTAAGCTGAGTGCCATTCATCGAATAGTTTGTTTTCTCATTTCGGGTTCCGATATGTAGTACTTTACATTTATCCGCATTGAAACTCATTTGCCAAATTTGGGCCCATCATGACAACTTATTTTTTTTTCTTCTATATTCCAACTACTCCCTCTCGGGCATAGGCTGATAGCCTTTACACTCTACCGCTGAACACGGAGAGGCCCGTGAGGTCTTGCTCCAGTCTAGGGAGTGAGACATGTGAAGCTTCATGGCCCGAAGCAACTCCATCTCTGAAGCTGCTCCGCCTCTGTGCTTCACAGTCTCACTCCCCAGGCTCGGACCCTCACTCTCAGAACGCCACCTATTGAGCAATTAACTCACTAGGCATTGCCCCCCTGTAGCATATTTTTGAATATGGGAATATTCATACAATGCTATTTAATCAGGGAACAATGAGGGTATTTTTTTGGCAATTCGGTGTGCTGTGGTAATGCACTGATACTAGGTACAGCACAAATTCCATCCCAATAATATCTTCCCATTGACATATTGGGATTCGAACCCAGGTCCATTGAATTACCAGTCCAGTGGCAAGACCACTCCACCACACCTCCCCTAGATTGTGTTGCATATTGTCAACTTGTTCTTTTGAGAGTACGCTATTTGCAATGTTTGTATTGTAAGCAAACTTTGATATTGTACAGGCGAGACCCTCATCTATGTCATTGATGTAAATTAGAAAGATAATTGGTTCTAGTACTGATCCCTGGGGTACCCCGCTACTTACATTGGTCCATTTAGATGCCTTACAGTTTATGACTACTCTTTGCTTTCTGTCGCTGAGCCAATTTTCTATCCATTTCAACACACCGTCTTGTATTCCATGCGCTTTTAGTATTAGCAGTAAACATTTATGTGGAACTTTGTTAAAGGCCTTTTGAAAATAAAGGTATATATCTACAGCTTTACTCTCATCATAGAGGTTGAGGATATCATGGAAGAAGTCTAAGAGGTTTGTTAACACCCTACGAGCGGCCTAGGCGGTAATTTATATGTACCGCCCAGCGGGGGGTTTTGGCCATAAATGGGGTTGTTTCCGTGCTCTTTTTCATGCATAAACAAGACCCAGAGCATAATACAAGTATGTATCCCTGAAAGGGCGTAAATTGAGCTTTCCAATGACACCCGAACCATCCTTCTACGATCACTGGTTGTCTTGCAACGATCGTGCAACCGAAGGGCAAAATGGCTAAAATATGGTAATTTTCTTACAATATTACGTGTGTAGCGAGTGAGTGAGGGTGGAGGGTGCAATAAATCTCAGTTGGTCCACGGCGGCCGTGGCGAGCGGTCAGGCGGTAACCTATGCTCCTCCCATAGCTCCGCTCTCTCTCAGACCACATTACGTGCTCAAAATTGCACTCGACAATAGCCGGGTGCTGCCACATAAGGCCATATTTATTTCACTCGACTATAGTCATGTGCCGCCAGTTATGGGTTAAGCAGGGACGTTTGTTACGAAAGTCGTGTTGAGTATCTTTTAAGTACAGTATGTTATTTTCCTCTAAGTGATTTACGAGCCTGTCTCTTATGAGTGTTTCTAGCATTTTACATGCAACTGAGGTTAAGCTAATTAGACGATAGTTACTAGGTACCGTAAGGATTTGCTACCTTTTTTTAATATCGGTGTTACGTTGGCGAGCTTCCACTGATCAGACATAGATCCAGACTGCAAGGATTTATTAAATAGTAATGTCAGTGGTTTGTAGAGCTCATCCTTAGCTTCCTTTAGAACTTTGGGTGAGATTGTATCAGGTCCAGGCGATTTATTTACCTTGAGTTTATCTAAATATTTCAGTACTTTTTTCTCTGTAATGGTGATATTGCTTAGAACATCAGAATTATCAATCTGAATCGGCGATGCTGTAGGGATATTATTAAAGTCTTCTGTTGTAAAAACTGATGCAAAGAAGGTATTGAGAGCTAATTTTTGCTTCATCTTTAGAGTACTCTCCCTTCTTATCTACTAACGGTCCAATCGTTGAAGTCACTACTTTCTTCTTCCTGATGTAACTATAAAATTCTTTCAGTTTTTTTTACTTTGATTTGCAACATGTAATTCTAGCGTGTTTTTACTTTGTTTGATCAACTTTTTAGCTTTGCGTCGTAGATCTACAAATATGACTTTATTTTCATGGGTATCAGAGATTTTTAATCTAAAATGAGCATTCTTTTTAGCAAGCAGACAATCCGCAATGTCATTATTCCACCACTTAGGCCTATTATTTTTTACTGATCTTCGTTTTTTAATGGTATACACTCATGTACTGCATTTAAGTAAGTGGAGTTGAAAAATCTTCAGGATTGGTTTAGATCATCATTGTTAATCATAGAACTCCAGTCGTTTTCCTTAGGTATTTCCCTAAGTTTACATAAGTTTGCTCTCTTGAAATTTGGGACGTTATCTTTGCTGGTATTGAGTTTGTTGCTATTGACTTTTATATGGAAAGTGATCGTACGATGGTCACTATTACTGAATGCATCACCAATATTCAAATTTTCTATTAATTCTTCTTTAGTTGCAAGTACAATCGCGCTAAGAAGTCATGACTCGATTTTTCTAAGGCTCGGCCAAAAGTCCCCAAATCTGGCTACCGCTGGCAACTCTCCACTGCCCGTCAGAACCCAGTAATTTCCTAATTTATAACTATAGGTCTCCGGATATTCCCAATAATTGGCCTACTGACAAAATTAACCTATTTAGGCCTTTTAAATTATATTTATGATGTTTGAATATATATATAAGTAAGGTTTGTTTTCAATATCTTTATAGAATAATGAAAGTATTTAATTTCCTGGCGCTATCTAGCATGTTACACTCCCTGGGCCTGCTGCCTACAAGCCTGCAAAAAAATGCAAGTCAGTCACTGCCAGTATATGAGGGAGAGTGTATCTCTTCCGCTCATATATCCACCTTTGTCCTTTACTACATGCCTTTCCATCTTTCGTTCCTATATGGGTATCCCTATGGGCTATTAAATATGTTATAAGATAAATTTCATCGTCTGTCTATACAAATTACAAGCTGTTCTCGAGTATTCAAGCTTTATCCCAAAATATACTGGAGACCGCTTTGTTTTTTAAGGCAGACTTGTCCCACTTAGAGAATTAAATGTGGAAAAAACAATCTGTTATGTTTATTTACGTGATTTATTGACACTCATGGGTTGAATATTACTTTTAACGGTTGGTTTTAATTTTATGAGATACTTTTCTCCCAGTAGTGTTGGCTTAAAAAGTAATAAAAGCATTAAGAGACTTCCTCCACATTTTAATCCTGAATCTAGTGAGCGAAATACTACGAGTTTCACATTCTTTCGTTCGGGTTAGTCTCAACCTTTGTATTATTTGGTTTGCTCTCACATGAGATAAATATATTCTAACAATACTTATATATCGTGTTTTTGGTATTCTGTCCTTCAATGCAGTTCTCCCCGGTGTGTAATATATGAATATAGTAGAGCCTCAATAGTTGCCAGATAGCACTTTCTGAACAAAAGGTACTGGGAATCAAGTCATGACTTCTTAGCGCGATTGTACAAGGTCAAGAATGTTATTACCACGGGTCGGCGATCTAACAAATTGATAGAGCGAACTCTCTTGCAAGTTCGCATACAAGTCATGTCCGGAGTGTGAAGTAAGAGTATCGCCCCACTTGGTCACAGGTAAATTAAAGTCGCCAAAAATTATGGTATCTTGTGAGTTACATCTGCAATTTGTTTGTAAATTTCTCGGTCCGTTTGCACTGATTGAGCTGGAGGTCTGTATATTAATGCAAGTATTATTTTTGTACCTTTATTATTATTTATTAACACAAAGGATGTGTCGACGTCCACAATTTGGGGTTTTGACAAAAGGACCAGGTTAAGACTTCCTTTGATAAAAAATAAAACGCCACCTCCATTTCTATTAACCTAAGAACTGCGCATCGTATGCACTGAACACCATGTCCTGGTGCGGACCTATTTCACCGTTTCCATCACTAAAATCGTTATCTTGCCATAAATATCATTAATACTTATCCATATGCGCCTATTTTACATTTAATATGAAGATATTAACCTGTTACAACAATAAAACAAGTGGAAACAGTGTTTGGCTGGTCAAAATCGCTAAATGAGAGCGAGAGTTACATTCATCAAGTGTGAGCCAGCCTGGCCAACATCCACCCCTCACGATGCCTGGAGAGACATTAATAAAAAATAATAATAATATTTATTCAGTTAGCAATTTACAGAGTTGGTACCACATAGTATGTTACAAATATATATGACATGTACCAGCCTTGCATAATTCCAACTAAGGATAGCCCAATAAGGCCGTTAGGCGTATTTCCATTGGGGTCCTTGTGGGATTAGGTTAGCTGGGGAAATGGGGAGGATAAAAAAATAGATACTTTAGAGAAAGTATTTCTAGGGGGTTATTTTAAGATACCTTACATCCTATAGTAAATATCAGTAATCCGTAATCAGTAATCATTTCAGTTTGGTTTGTCTATCTCTTATGTCGTATTTAGTAGTAGACATAAGCTTGGTGCTCCCTTCTCGCAGCTGTCCGGTTCAGGTGTTCCTTCAGGCTACGTCTGAAGGAATACAGTGTTCTCTTTTCACGGACTGACTGGGGTAGGTCGTTCCAGTCTTTGATGGCAGTGAAGAAGAATGTTTGCTTACCCTGTCCTTGGATTCTCGGGACCTTAAAATTAAACATCCTGTTTCTTGTATTATGTCCACTCCTCTCATTTGCTTTAACAAAATCATTCTTTAGATACTCTGGAGCTCTGTCATAGAAAATTTTGAAGGCATTAGTGAGCCTGATTTGTTTGGCCCTGTCAGCGACATTGAGCATACCTAGTGACTGAAGTTGTTCCTGGCCAACATGTGATCTGGGTCCTAGGTTCAGCATGAACCTAACCATTTTATTTTGAGTGACCTGAAGTTTGTGCTGTGCTGATTTAGATGATGCAGAGTACCAGGATGACAGAATAGTCAAAATGACATTGAACAAGCGCTTGGCAGAGGGTCTTTTTGGTCGCCGCGGGCAAGCATCCCACCTGTCTATACAGGTATTTTATACATACGTGCTCTACACTTACTCAGGATAGATTCCAAAATTGATTCACCTGACAAACTCGCGTCCAGTTTCAGTCCGAGATATTTAACTTGTGACACTGTTGTTATAGGAATATCATTACAGTTGACCGAGAAGCCCACAATGTCTTTCAGTTTGCGTTTTGTTCCACATAAGATGGCTTCCGTCTTGCCCAGGTGAAGAGATAGTCTATTGTCCACTAGCCATTCACTACATGATGCTAGTTCTTTGGAAAGTGAAGCGGCAATACTTATTGGGTCTTTTCCTGAAACCAGAAGCACGCTTGACGTCTCTCTCCTTACTCGTGCTCTTTCTCACGCTTGGTAACACATATGACCACACCCTGCTGTTAACTCGCTATTGTTAGCACGAAAATATACCTAAGAATAAGGGAATAACAGGGAAAATAGGTGATAATTGAAGGGGGGGGGGATGTGGAGGAGTGATATTTGGCATGGCCAAGGGGCAAAAAAATAAATCAAAAATAAAAATTTCAATTGCTACTGGGGGGTTTTAAATGTGGTTTTTTTTTAGGCCTAGGATCATAAGAGTCTTCCCGCAGTGGCCCAGTAAAACTCATAAGAGTCTCCCCGCACTTGACGGGTTAATTCGGCTTTTCTCAAACATTACATAACCGGGAAGTGAATACTCTGCTAAAAAGTCTCTGTCTTCTGTATTAAGCAAAGATTCTGTTATGCCAATTACCTCATAATTTTCTGTAAACGCTAGTTCCTCTAGATCTGAAAATTTATTGCGTATGCTACAAGCGTTTGCATAGAAAACCTTTTAAAGTTGCGGTTTTAGAACTCTCGGAACGTTCTTTAATCTAATTTTTGGTTCTAGTTGGATCTACATTTACGTTCATGGCTGTCCTCGGTCCTCGGTCGTTATCTCTGGCGGTTTTGGATTTGGGTCTTGTTGATGGAACTTTATCCAAATTCGTGGTTCTTGACGGATTAGCATTTAATTCCTTCGCAGGACGCCGTCCTCGCTGTCTTCGGTCCTCCTTCCTGGTTGAACTGTGTTGAGTCGATTTCTTCTCCAAAAATCCTTCACCGCATCATTGAGAAGGCGCCCAAAACGTGCTGCTCCCACCTGGTTAAGATGAACTCCATCGTCCGAAAACAAATAGTCATCGTAGTAAAAATTGTCCCAGGTGTCGAATCCCACGTTCTCCTTCCTGCAGAGGTTGGCTAGACAACGATTTGTGCTGGTGGCTATGTTGTAATATCGCCTCTCTACACCGAGCCGGGGGACGATTTCTGAGGCGATGAACCTTGACAACTTTTTCTTAAACGACTTGATCAGCTGCTGGTACTTTAGAAGCAAATCTTCCGACCGTGTTCGCTGTACATCGTTGGATCCGACATGGATGACATACATTGTATAATTAGCTAGAACGTCCCGTACTTCCCAAACTGACTAATTTCTTGAACATGACGATAGTACATTGTTATGTGTGCGATTAGTTTGCTTGGGAACCAGATTAACTTCCGCATGTAGTGATGTACACCCTATGTGGTGGATTGTGTTCTTTTACTGTATTTCAAATTTGATTTTATTAAGCGTTATTTCCACAAAGCGATTTTGATTAGTTCCTTTGCGTTTATCTTGTGTCGTCCCAGTTTTGGTTTGTTTATTTTGCAAGTTTTACATTTTAATTAGCAGGGACCAGCTTCGATACTTCATCAACTGCAGCAACTACGTCGTCCACACCACTACCAGGGATACAAAAACGCTTCCTGGTCTTAGGTGCCCTGGCTCAAAACTCTGTGAGCTGACCACGTGAGTCTCCCACGAACCGAACTTCTTCTGTTTCCTCTTCGTCATCTGAGTCTGTGAGTATCTGGAAACGGTTGTGACACTCGGTAACCGGTATGATTTTCCTGGTCTTGGGGCGAACGTTGTTCCTCATGACACGGAAGTTGTCTTGAGGGGTAGCAAAGTCCCTATTTGTTTCTTGTGTATCGGAAGCATCTGCTGAAGTGGCTACTGCAGGCGTTGGATTGTTGGCAGTTGACGTTGGGGCGGTGGTGGCAGCTGGAGTTGAAGCGGTGACAATTGAAGTTGGTGGTACTCCAACGTTGAGTGTTAAGAACCCTTGGCGTTGATCTTGTAGTGGGCTTCATCCAATTTCGCTGTCAAATCCTCTCGTTGCTGGCAGAGTCGGCAGACTTGTAGATCGGCGGTAGCAAACATGGAAGCACGAAACCTACCGGCACAGTTCGTACAGGTGCGAGGCATGGTGACAGTCACTTTCTTCAGATCACTTCACTCACTTAACCCGTACAGCCCCAGCGACGCGTCTGACGCGTCGGCGATGTATGTAACGCACAGCCCCAGAGACGCGCCTGACGCGTCACCCTAATTGCGCCGACCGTAACCTCAGGTGTAGCCACTCGAGGGCTCAGATTTGTATGGGAACTGTGTACGTATCCCACGCAACCGTGCCGATGGTTGAAAACTCTCAAAGTCCACGTGCGTGCGCGTGAGCGCGCAATAACCTGTTTTTTGGGGGTAATTGCCTTCAATTTTTTACTCTTGTAAAATACGTTTTCGGGGGCTCTGTAGGACCATTTTTTAAGCTTTTTGAGCGTTTTTTTTTTTGTGGTTTTTCCTTCATTCCTAACCCATTCGCTATTGTTTCTGGAATAAAACAATTTTTTGAAAACCGGCCGGGTTCTGGTGAACAAACATTACAAAACTAGCCGGGGCTCCACGGGTTAAAAACACTGCACTCACTTTAAAACACTTCGCTCACTTTAAAAATACTTCACTCACTTCAGGTCGCTTCACTTACTTAAATTGGCCACCAGGGGTGATAGCCTAACCAAAAACAAATATGTTGAAATACGCAGAAATAGGTTACCGGGTATCAGGGGTGATAGACTAACCGAAGTTTTTTTTTTTGAGATAGCCTACTCAGAAATAGTTCTCCAGAGGCGATAGCCTAACCGAAATAAAATACGCAGCAATAGGCTACCAGGGGAGATACCCTAACCGATAACAATTTATTATAGTTTATTTATTTATTTACTATTTTTTGTTTTTCTTAATTCGCAGTGATAGGCTTAATACGCAGTGATTCGCAGGCTAACTGAAAACAACAAAATTGAAATACGCAGAAATAGACCACCAGGGGTGATGGCCAAACTGAAAACAAAAATGTTTGAAATACGCAGAAATAGGCCACCAGCGGTGATAGCCTAACCGAAAATATTAAAATTGAAATACGCGGAAATAGGCTACCAGGGATGATAGCCTAAATGAAAACAAAAAATTTGAAATACACAGAAATAGGTTACCAGGGGTGATAACATAACCTAGAAAATATATATACAGTCAGTCCCCCTAATACACGTATCCTCAGTCTGCGTTTACCCTATTCCGCGCCGAGGGGTAAAACAGGTACAGTACAGTACTCAAAATCCTTAAAACACGTATTGACCCCACAAAACACGAATCACGGTTGAAGAGTGGTGTAAAAATGCTGTTTTTTGTATTCCGCGCCACCCCCCCTCCCTACTCCTCGCACACACCCTGTACTCTATAAACTCGGCGGCGGGAAGACGGTGACTTCACGATGGCATTGTGGGAGACGCTTCCAGGAAGCGTCTCCCACAATGTCATCGTGACGTCAAAATCAATACTAATTGGACAACCAAGCATACACAATAATAGAAACATAAACAAGTCATTCCTTACATTAAAATTAAATGCTATAAGTAGGCGAGAAGAGTAGGGGCTCCGAGGCAGATCCCCGCGACAGAGCGAGTTCATATAGCCTAGGCCTAGGCCCCCACTCTTCTCACCTACTTATAGCATTTAATTTTAATGTAAGGAATGACTTGTTTATGTTTCTATTATTGTGTATGCTTGGTTGTCCAATTAGTATTGATTTTGATCAAAAATTACCGTCAAATGTGTGTGGAAATGCGGGCTGCCGCCCATATGTATTTTTCTCCATAAGTTATGTTATCCCCAATGCTCGAATTCCCAATACACGTTGTGTAATGCCGCCCATATAGGCGCGGATTCGGGGGACTGACTATATATATCTATCTATCTATCTATTGCCTGACGCCGTGATCCCCGAAGGGGTGGCCACGAACGAACCGCCCCCATGCACCTCTGTCCCCAGTCAGTCGACGCCCCTCCCCCCAACCAGCACCGCCTTCGTTCATGTAGTTCCTCACTCCATCCTTCCACCTCATATTCGGTCTACCTCTCCCCCTCTGTCCCTCCACCTCGCTCTCGTACACCCTCTTAGTCATTCTCTCGCTTTCCATACGTTCCATATGGCCGAACCATCTCAAGTTGTTCCTTTTCACACTTTCCAGCACATCTACCTCCACACCACACCTCCTTCTTACTTCCTCATTAGTCTGTCTATCCCTCCATGTAACTCCGCACGCACTCCTTAAGTAATTCATTTCCACTGCTCTCACTCTTGGTCTGAGTCTCTCAACCAACGTCCATGCTTCGCTTCCATAAGTCAGTGTCGGGATTACCACACTGTCATGCAAGGACTTCTTCACTTCCATACTGACCACCCTATTTCTTGTTACTGCTTTTAGCGTTCCTACAACCCTCTTCCCCTGTTGTACCCTCTCCCGCACCTCTTCATCCATAGTCCCCATCTTTACTCAACACACTGCCCAGATACTTAAAAGAGTTGACGATCTCCATAGCCTGACCGTTCAGCTTCACCTCACACTCTGTGACTTCACCCCTTTCGAAGACCATAACCTTGCTCTTCCCCGTATTTACCTTCAAATTCCGTTTTTCGCACACTGTTCCAAACTCATTTACCAGACCCTGCAACTCCCATTCATTATCACTCATCAGAACTGTATCATCCGCAAACAGCAGTATAGGTAGCTTCCACTCAATTCCCTCCCTTTTCAGCAATACACCAACATCCACTGCTCTTGATAGTATTTCTTTCATAACTCCATCCATATATACAGTAAACAACCACGGGGACATCACACACCCCTGTTTCAAACCAACATTCAGGTCAAAGAACTCGCTCTGCTCACTCTCCACACGTACTGCCGCCTTTGCACCCTCATACATGCTCTTCACTGCTTTCAGCAACTTGCCCTCTACTCCGTATATTCTAAGTACTTTCCACAAACCTTCTCTATCCACTCTGTCATAGGCCTTCTCCAAGTCCATAAAGGCAACATACACCTTTTGTTTCTTCTCCAGATACTTCTCCACAACACAATTCAGGGTAAAAATCTGATCTACACATCCTCTTCCCTTCCTAAAACCTCCCTGCTCGTCGCCTATCCATTTCTCCGTTCTCACTCTCACTCTCTCAATCACTACCCTACTGTATACCTTCCCTACTACGCTTAGAAGACATATTCCTCGGTGGTTACCACACACTCCTCTTTCCCCTTTGCCCTTATATAGGGGGACTATTATGCCAGTCTTCCAGTCATCGGGTGCACTCCCCTTCTCCCATGCTAGTTTGCACATTTTCCATACCCATTCTATCACTATCTCACCACCATACCTCAACATTTCCCACACACTCCATCTGTTCCTGGTGCTTTCCCCAACTTCACTCTTTTCATGGCTTCCCACACTTCTGACCTCCTGATCCCCACCTCCTCCTCCACTACTTCTCTTCTTCTCCCTCCCATACCATATCCAGCTATGTTTGCTGGCTCTTCATTCCTTTCATTTAGCAACTCACTGAAGTACTCCCTCCATCTTTCGACTCTCTCTTGCTTCTCGGCTAGCATTCTCCCATTCTTATCTTTCACACCCTTACTGTTTCCCTTGCTACCTTCCCTAACTTTCTTGACTTCTTTCCAGAACAGTTTCTTACTCTCCCTCCATTTTACACTCAGATTCCTTCCAAATTCCTCATCTACTCTTCTCTTACTTTCCTTCACTACTCTCTTCACCACCCTCTTACTCTCCATGTACCTCGCTCGTTTCTGTCTCTCGGAATCTTCATTCCCTCTACTACCCAACCACTCTCTATATGCTTTCTTCTTTTCTTCCACAGCTATTCTTACCTCTTCTGTCCACCATGCTGTACCTTTCACTCCCCTCCCTCTTCTCCTCACTCCACACACCTCCTCACATGCTGCACAGATCTCATCCTTAAACACCTTGCTCATCTCCTCCACTTCCTCCATAACTTCCAGGTCGAACCCACCTAGTCGTCTTTCCACTGCTCTCCTGTACTCCTCCCTGACTTCCTCCTCCTGCAACCTCTCCACCCTCCTCACCATTCCACCCTCCTCTCGCCTCCCTCCCGCTCTCCTCCCTCCCGCTCTCCTCACCCACTTCTTTTGTATCCTAACCTTAGCTACCACTACATAATGATCAGACAGACCCCCTCCAATACCCCTATACACCCTAGCATCCATCACAGATTTCTTCATTCGTTCATCCACACATACATAATCAATCAATGACTTTCGTTCCACCACTGTCTTATCCTTCATCGTCAACATCCGTTTCCACGTGTACCTGTGGATCATTCTGTGTCGGAAGAAGGTGTTGGCTATCCACAGCCTCCTCCCCACACATACGTCCACAAGTGCACTACCATTCCCATTCACCTCTGATGGTACCCCCCACCCTCCCACCACTCCCTCAACTTTCCTATCACCCACCTTACCATTCATATCCCCAATCAGAAATATTCTTTCGTTCTTGTCAAACTTCTCCAGGCACGCCTCCACATTCATCCAGAACTCCTCTTTCTTTCTTTCAAGTATATCCTCTGTCGGGGCATACACGCATACAATCACCCACGTTTGTATTCCTACTTTCATTCTCACCCACACAATCCTTGAACCCACAGACCCATACTCTCTTACACATTCCTTCCATTTGCTACTTACAAACAAACATGCACCTTCTCTCGCTGTTCCTTCACTCACTCCAGCACACACACCCATTCCACATTCCCATTCTCTCACATCTGAACCTTTCCATTTGGTCTCTGTCATTCCACATACATCCAGCCTGGCATTCACTAACACTTCCAGAACCTCTCTCTCTTTTGTGCCATCATTCATGCCACTAACATTCCACGTAGCCATTCTCAGAATGTCCGAAGGCATGTCCTTAGTCGGTCTTGGTTCGTCAACGTTGGTTCCGTCCGCATCCGAGGCTGTTCGTTCGTTTTTCTTTGCTTAGATATTTTTTCCGGGTGGGGGTCGCAAGCCCACCGACCCAACCTCTTTAGTCGCCTCTTACGACACGCAGAAGGCACGTGGGGCATATTCTATTCCCTAACCCCCAGGGGGTATATATATATATATATAATTATATATATATATATATATAATTATATATATATATATATATACCGGTATATACAGTAGGGTCTCACATAAAACGAGTTTATGGTCGATAAACGAGGGCGTTTTATGCGATTTCGTTTTATGTGAACACAGCATTTTGGTGGCGCAATATCGTCAATGTTCACTGTAAGCGAAAATTTTCGTACAAAGCGAACGATATTTCGTACAAAGCGAACTATATTTCGTACAAAGCGAACGACATTTCATACAAAGCGACGATATTTCGTACAAAGCGAACGACATTTCATACAAAGCGACGATATTTCGTACAAAGCGAATTTTAGGTCGGTCGTTTTAATCGAGACTCGTTTTATGCGGGACCCTACTGTACTATTATATACCGGTATATACATACAGTAAACCCTCGCTATCTCGGACTAATTGGGGGGAGACCACTTCCGAGGAGCCCGATTTTCCGAGATGTCCGAAGTCCGACTTAAGAGAGGGAAAATTCCAAATTAGAAGAGGAAAGTCTGCGTCACCAGAGATTTTTTTTTTTTTTTTTTTTTTTTAACATATGAAATTCATCATATTAATGACAATTACGAACCTTATTATGTTTTCAGGGACAGTACAGTACATAGTAATTAATATTAACACAATAATTAAGGGCGGGTGCCCAACCACGAAAAGGGTTGAAATAGGGGAGCTATCCCCCCGCCAAAGGCGGCTTTCTAGGGCCTTTCCTAGCTGATGCTGAGAGGATTGGGTTCTAGTCATGTGGTGATGGGCTGGTCTATCAGAGTGAGAACTGAGCGATCTCTGCCATACCCATAGCTTACTCTGACTGTTCCTTTTACTTATATATTTTCTAGATCTCAAGTGATGGCGTCTCTTGCGTGGATTGACCTCCTAATCTACCAAGATTGGAAGCCAAAGCGTCACATCTTTCCTTTGCCCCTCAACTTTCTCTTCATAATTGCTGAGGGGCACAGGGCCCTGGGTGGGGCTTTGGTTTCCCGGGCGTTTCCGCACCCTCCTCAGCTCCCCGCCATGGAGTGGCTTCGGTCACCCAGGCTTTATTGTGGTCGGCAGGGAGGGTTCTGTGGGGGCGCTCGGTTATGGCCTTGGCCTTGCTCGGGGCCTTGGGGCTGTTCGGCCAGACAGCCTGAGGAACAGCAACAACAACAACAACACAATAATTAAAGGCACAGGCTTCAATTCATACTAAAATCACTTAAAACTGAGTGAGAGAACATTGTAATCTATATTTTATTGTAAACCGGACACAAATCCCGTCCAACTCGGAAATTGCCGAGATATACAGGGACATCTCCGAGAGGCCTATGCCATTCCGAGAAGTGCGGGTTTCCGAGTAAAAAGAGTCTGAAATATCGGGGGTTCACTGTATATATAATTTTATACAGTATATATACCGTAGTTTATATATATATACAGTATATATACAGTCCATCCTCCTACAACGCGAGTTTAGGGGTGGCACTGCGCCTCGTGTTGTAGGTATTTCGCGTTGTAGGAATAACACTTTAAATGGAGATAAGGATGTTGTTTTTGGAGGCAAGAAGATAACATTGCATTGAGACTGGAGATTTTGCAGGTAGGCAGGATGGCAGGGGGCATTATCCATTAGCAAAATCATCTTAAAATCTAGTGCGCATCGACGTCATCGCGCTGTAGGTGGGGGGGGGGGTCGCGCAGTAAGAGGAGTCGCCGGATTTGAAGCACTCGGCAAGGCCATTTCGCGTTATATGTTTTCGGCTCGGGTTATAAGAGGTTTAGGTAATTCGGGACCCCCCCCTCGTGTTATAGGAGGATGGACTGTATATATATATATATATATATACGGTATATATACTGTATATATATATATATAACAGAATATGTAACTAAATATACAATCCACCAAATTGAGATTATATAAAAATTAAAAGTATAACTGCACACAAGGGGTTAATATACTGCATGTATCAACATTGGTTGCATTTATTAGTTCGTTGTACAGTATGTGATAGGATACAAGGAAAATGTAGTTTCATTTCGATTTAGAAGATATGTGTAACTGATACTTGTACTTACTATGTTCATGAATAAGCTTTATAGGCTACAATGTTAATAAAATATGAATTTACAGTAAAGCCGGTATCACACGAGATATTTTATAGGCTAGTCAATATTCGATGATCAACATTTTTCTGGCAACATTTCTGGATTATTTTGCACTGGTATCGGAAACTAGACTGATGATAGATGAATTTAGGTAACGGAAAACTATTAAATGTTGACCTCATAAGCTGCCAGACCAGTGTTTAGGATAAATGTTGAGTAAAAAAGCGCTCGTGTGATACCGGCTTAAGTACCGTGCTCAGCAATATGATCAGATCTATTTCATTTGATGTTATCCTGTGTTAAAGTATCATTAAGTATACTGTACAGTGATTTTGTCTGCCAAAAACAGTTAAATATTTGCCAAGTTATCTTAACCCTTTCTGGAATTAACTCGGTAAGTGCGAGCTGTATGTAGTGAACACCCTACCACTAGGCGACTATATTTAGCTTCATACTCGCCTAAAATCGTAATTTTACGATAAATATTGTTATTACTTATTCATATGCGCCTATTTTACGTTTAATATGAAGATATTTACATGTAACGGCAATAAAACAAGTGGGAATAGTATTTGAGGGGTGAAAATCGCGAATTATTGCCGACCGTTGCCCTACACCCTCCTCTCTCGATGCCTAGAGGGAGACGGAAGCCTGTCTCTCACTCTCTCTTTCCCCACGCACTAGACACACGCAGGACCACATCTTGGGACCGGTTTGAAGATATTGGCGCGGTAAATACACCGATAAACAAGGGAATAAGAGGAAAAATAGGTAATACTTGAAGGGGGGGGGGTTTTGACACATGTGGAGGAGTGATAGTAGGTATGGAGGGGAATTATCTCACTTAATCACATATTCTCTTGTTTTAAGTGATACTGGGGCCTTTTAAAAGTTTTTTTTTTTTAGGCCTTGGATGTTAAGATGTTCGTCGCCTTTCACCACCAAAACTTCTTAAGAGTGTTCTCACCGTTTCCGGGTTAATAAGACTAAAACTTAAAAAGGTATTCTCTATGATTCTCATGAGATTAAAAACTAAAACTAAATATTTAAATACAACATTATGAAACTATTCATGATACCGGTATCTAGAAACTTTCTTACAGTTTCTTACAGTAGATCCTCTGGAAAAAGGCAAACTATGCCTGTGTATCCAGCTCAGTACCAGTACTTGCACTGCTGCGGTCGTTCACGGTGTTGGCGGCGGCGGTAGCAGACGCAACATTTTTACTATTCTGTATTTTTGTTTTATAATCAAACTTCAAATCTTGTCTTCCCCATACTTTATCAAGATTACTTTCAAACTCCCTTATTGATTCGGAATCGACTACATACTGGGGCAGTGCGTTCCACTCATTTACCACTCTATCACAAAATGAGTTCTTTGCCTTCTCAAGCCTATTTCTTTCTTTGTAAATTTTCTTAGAGTGTCCTCTCGTTCTTGTTCCCTCCCGCATCAAGAAGATACCTTCACACACATCCTCATCGTACTTTCCTGACACTATCTTAAAAGTCTCTATCATATCCCCTCTCTTTCTCCTATATGCCAGTGTCGGAAGCCCCAGTGTCCTCAACCTCTGCTCATAGCCCGCGTTCTTCAACGTTGGTACCAGCTTGCTAGCTCTCCTCTGCACTTTCTCCACTGCTTCTATATCCTTTACCATATATGGAGCCCACACCTGGTTCGCATATTCCAGGTGCGGCCTAACCAGCGCTGTATAGAGATTCCTGAAGATTTCTTCGTCAAGTGACACAAATGTCCTCCTTATCAGCCCTACAATTCTATTGGCTTTGTTTATCTTTTCCGCTAAATGTTCTGAGAAATTTAACTTATTGTCTATCACTACTCCTATATCCTTTTCTGCATTCACTTCCTCCATCGCTTCATACATACTGTATCCTACCTTGTCTATCTTGCTGGTCCCAATCCGCATGTACTTGCATTTTTTTGGATGAAAAGGCATTAACCAATGCTCACCATCCCTTCATGCCCTCCACATCTCCTTGAAGCAAACCCATATCTTCCTTACTCCTCACTCTTCTATACAGCTTAGTGTCATCCGCATACAGGTATACCTCGCTTCCATTAGTTATAACTTCAGGCAAGTCGTTGATAAATATAACTAACAGCAGTGGTCCCAACACAGATCCCTGAGGTACCCCACTTGTAATTTCCCTCCACCCCGAGCCTCTTCCATTCACCAGTACCCTCTGTCTCCGATCTTTCAGGAAGGCTTCTATCCATTTCACACATTTCTCCCCTATATTATAGCTTCTAACTTTCTCTATTAACCTTTTATGTGGGACCTTATCGAAGGCCTTCATAAAATCGCAATATACCACGTCTATTACATCACCATCTTCTAGAATTTGCATCCAATCATCTACCACCTTAATTAGCTGTAGTACTGTAGACCTCCCCGGCAAGAATCCGAACTGTCTCCCACTGAAAAGTTGGTTTGACTTCATATGATCCATTATTCCTTCTCTAATTACCGTTTCCATTAGTTTACACACAACACTTGTCAAACTGACTGGTCTATAATTCCCTGGGTCATTTCTCTTTCCCTTCTTAAATATAGCTGTTATGTTCGCCTCTCTCCAGTCCATCGGGATTTGTCCTGTATTAAACGATACCTCAAATAACATTTTCAGTGGCTCTACTAACATCTCCCCTCCTTCCTTTATGATTCTTGGGTGTATCCCATCCGGTCCCGGTGACTTACTTCTGTTCATTTTTTCTATAGCCCTTCTTATTCTAGCATGGGAAAACTCTATTAGTTCTAGTGCCGGTGCCTGTTTGATGGGAATAGTAGGCACTGCATCCTCCAACTCCACTGTTAGTACCCCCCCAAAGTATTTCCCCAGCACCTCTGCTTTCTCCTTATCAGTCTCCGCTCTACTCCCATCATTCAACCCCCCTACCAGCTCTGGGATCCCTACTCTTCTTGTTAACTTTTCCTGAATGTACTTCCAGAATATTTTTGGATTATCCTTCACATTTCTAGCTATCTCTCTCTCCCTCTCCTTCACCCCCCTCCTTGTTTCCCACCTTATTTTATTGTTTATTTGTCTGCGTTCCAGATCCACTTCCTTAGCCTCTATACTAGACCCCCTGTTCTTTTTTAACAATTTTAATCTTTCCCACAATCGTTTCTTTCTTCTAATCAATATCCAAAGCTTTCTTTTCATTGGCAATTCTGGGTTAGTTCTTTTCCTCAATTTTGTTTTATCCTTATATTCCCTTACTGGTACACTTTTGGATACAGCATTCTCCAGTTTGACTCTAATTTTCCTCCACATTCCTTCAGCGTCTTCACCGTTCAAGTATTCCCCCCAGTCAATGTCCAAACAACGTCTCAGCAGCTCATAATCTTCTCTATCATACATGTATATTTTTCTATTGCTTCTATTATCCCTCTCTGATTTAATGTTACAAATAAAGCTTATACAGGCATGGTCACTACTATACGACCTATAGGGCTATCCACATTAACATGTTCCACTATATCCTCTTCATTGCTAAAAATCAAATTAAGTACACTCCCCTGCGTCCCATCTCTATATCTTGTCATCTCTACAATATGTTGCGTTAAAAAACAATCTCTCACTTTCTCTATAAACTTATTTTCCAGGCTACCCTGTCCCGCTGGAGTAGTACAATTTGCCCAGTTGATCCTTGGCAAATTGAAATCTCCAATCAAAATTTTATATTTGTTCTCTCTATTATCTATCTCCTCCATTGCTTTCAGTAGGTTATCATCCTCTCCCCTGCTATTATTTGGGCTTCTATATATAGAGGCAATTAGAATGATCCTCTTACACATTTTACTTCAATACACAAATACTCGCAATACTGCTGTCTCATATCCACCTCATTAACCTTGAGCTCTTTTCTTACATAAATAAACAGTCCTCTTCCAACCTCTGCTCTAATAGCATTTCTCTCATATAACTCAAAACCCTCCAAACTATATTCCACCAGTTCCCTTTCAATTCTAGCATTTTTTGGTCTTACTTCCTGTAGGGCTATGACATCAGGTTTTTCCTCTTCATCCTGCAACCTACATATCAGTTCTCTTTTCTTGTCCTGGGTAAACACATGCACATTACTAAACATAATCCTTAATCCATCTACCATTCCTTCAGCAATTACACCATCCCGCTCCTCCAGTCCGTACCCTACTCCCCCGTTAGCACTACTGGGTCTGCCTCTTTGTCTCCTGTCTCTCCCTGTGACACCTCCACCCCGTTCTCCTCCTCCGTCACAACTCCCATCACATTCTCTCCCCTCCCTGATCTCCCCCTCCCTTCTACTCTTATAAACCACTTCCTCACTTTTCCGTCCCTCACTCTCCAGTAAAAATTTATCTTATCCTCCTCATCCAACTTTACATTATTTTCATCAGCCTTTTCTTGTAATTCCTTAATTTTTTTCCTTTGTTCTATACTCAAATCCTTCTTTAGTCTTATGTGTTTCAGTTTATCATTTGTATTTAGCCTCCAACTAAAATTTGTCACAGTCTCCGCCACTACCCTAGTTTTAAACTACCCTTATAGGTCTCATCTCTCCCCTTTTATATCTGCCTATCCTACTGACCTCCTCCACCTGCCCTTCCCATCCATATTCGTCCTCATCCACACCTTTCAAGACCTCCTTCACTGTCTCCATATCCCTCACTTTTCTCACTCCATTATCATTCATATGAGTCTCTATATCTCCATACAAGATTACACCCCTATCCCTGTCCATGGCCTCCCTCACGACACTCTTCTTGTTCTTCATGACCCCTACAACTGCACTCTCAAAACTTTTTTTGGTCATATTCATTTCTTCCTTTTGCTCTTTCATAATATCCTCCAAATCCTTGACTTTTTGTTTACCTATCACCGTCCATGCAGTCGACTCCTTTACTTCCGTGAAACGTCCTTCGTATTCCTTCAGCTGCTCCTTCAATGCCATATTCTCTGCTCCCAGTTCATCTACCCTTTTCAATACCATCTCTAGGCTCTCATTAACTGCCAAAATAGGCCTGCATTCACTTCCTTCGCTAGGCCTATTCCCTTCCCCACCTGTCACACCACACATTACACACAGTGCCTCAACTTTCTCACCAATATCCCCCTTCCATTTCTCCGTATCACTCATCCACTTTTCCAAATCCTTCACAACAATACTAACCTCTTCTAACTTCTTATCTGTGCTCTTAAATCCCCGAAAACGTTGTAACCTTCCTTCCGCCTCCGTCATACCCGAAATTCCCTCTGCCATGTTTGTTTACAAACTCAACAACTCCCAACCCTACCGCTGTCCCGTCACTACACACTCTTATTACACTATATATCACCCCTCCACCACACCAATATATCCTCCAAACACTTCACTAAATCCTTCCTCTTCTTGCTAGCCCCGTATGCACTCGATATTCCGTGAATTAATTGACCATTCCCATAACATATGCCGGAGCCTCAAAACTTGCGTCCGCCTTCCGCCATGGTGTGCCGCAATAATATAATCTCTCTCTCAAGACTAAAAATTTAAGATATCCTCTCTGTTTCTCAAGACTAAATATCATACTGGTATCTTCTCTCTCTCTCTCTCTCTCTCTCTCTCTCTCTCTCTCTCTCTCTCTCTCTCTCTCTCTCTCTCTCTCTCTCTCTCTCTCTCTCTCTCTCTCTCTCTCTCACAGACAACCTAAGCCTTCGGGTGAGACTGGTACCGTAGTGAGAATGGTACCATACAGATTAACCCTAAGCCTTCGTTTCCAGATGTCGCCAATTGGCTAAAATACAGACTACACACACATCCACAGCCATTCCAACGATACATAAACACTTAACATGCATTTCACGCAATACATTCCCAGTTAAGGAGGCGCGATAATAATGAGCTTAGCTCGCATTTGCGTGGATTCCCCTTGACGAACAAGCAAGTGAATACACACACACACACACACACAGAGGTAGCAACATTTATCAACACACATAGGCTACCAGGTGCCATAGTTCACATGCTTAGTATAGCTACCAGGAAAATGCCGCTAATTTAATCATAGTCTTATCATAAAACCTCTTTCTCGTTCTGCCATGCACGTACAAAATCACGCACATATGATGCACCCGAAGCGTAATATGTTAAGAGTAAATGGGCCGTTTTTCTGGACCCCCTTCTCCCTCATGCTTAGCCCCATTAGTTTTTGAGATTTGTCGACGTTCGGCCCATTAGTTTGACGATTTTAATATCTTCAGCTACATTTCGTTGTCAATTTTAAGACATCGTGCCATTTTGATTTTTTCCTGGCAAGGGATAGCGAGCCTGTAGGGTAATTATAAGAGGAACCGGCCTTCGGCCTGGACATATTTCTATCGACAAATTTACAAATTTATCTTGAGGGGGTGTCTACTGTAGGTGTTATTTTAAGTTTGAGGGAGGTATAGCGAGGAAACTAAAAATAAATTAATAATTAGTAGACCAAAAATAAACAGCCCATCTCCCCTTAACCTGGTATCCGGACAACTGCCCCTCAGTCTATTCCCCCCCCCCCCCCAACAATTTCCCATCATCATAGGTCCTTAAAAAACAGACTGATGCTTGATTTTGGTTACATAAGTAAATTATATCATGTGTTTTGTTAGATTATGATGTTAAAATAGAATATACTTGATTAAATATAGAATGGGATATGCTAGTAAGGCAAGGACAAAATAGATTAAGTTATATAGAATGGGATAATTATGCTAGTAAGGCAAAGACAAAATAGATTAAGTTAGGGCAGGTTAGGATAGGCTAGGCTATACTCTGTTTCTTTTAAACTGACGATAAATTGAAACCTAAAGCAGCTAATTTCTCGATACATAATAGAAAAATATGAAACTACTATGTCTCTGCAATATATTAAGACCAAGTTTATATAATTAGCACCATATTTCACTACAAAACCTTCAAAATAACTGAGAAATCTTGATGGGAACTTTGCAATTTACCGTCAGTTGAAAAGAAACAGAGTATAGGCTAGTTCAGGTGAAGTTAGGTAAGGGTTGATTAGCTTACTTCAGTTTAAATAAAGATAGGTTAGGTTGGGTTAGGAAAAGTTAAGTTAAAATAGATTAGCATAGGTTAGCAAAACACGGTCCGGCTAGGATTGGTTAAGGGGAGGTTTTTAGTTTGTTCCCTAGATCTCGACCAAGCTTAACCCATCAGACCCGGAAGGGCTCTGAGGCACCCATGAGCTCAAAGCCTGTAAGCTTGGTGTGCGAGGCGTCCGTCCGACGCATGTAAACAACAGCCAGCTGGACCGACGCCCCGCATCTCCGACCACAAGAAGGAGTGCGTCGCTTGTTCGTGTGTGCCTGTATGTTATTGTTAAGTATCGAAAAGTAGTGTAAAGTGTCTGTTTTTGCCATAAAGTTATCTCCAATGAAATCATCATCACAACTGAACCAGTTGACTTAGAGAGCTCTACTTAACACCATTCTACAGGTACGGAACATATCTACGCTTGGGGATGCGCGGGAATGCGCAAGCAAGCAAAATTACAAAGATGCGGTAGCCTAGGCATAGATGTTTTTCGGCCAAAACCCCCGGATTTCGGGGAATATATATGGAATACATAGCCGGGTCTGGAGGGTTAAAATTACACCCCTAGATCCCCTTTTAAGATAAATGTGAAAATTTTTCGGTAGAAAAATGTCGCGGCCGAAGGCCGGTATAGGCTCGCTATCGCTCGCCAGGAGAAAATCGACACCTAAATGGCACGAAAGATCTTAAAATTGACAGAATTGGGCGAAAGTTCTTAAAATCAACAACAAATGGGTAAACGTCTTAAAATGTCAAAAGTAATTGGGCTATACATGAGAGAGAAAAGGGCCTAGAAAAAATTGCTCAAGTGGAAATCTTCCCTTAACCCGGGAACTGCGGGAAGACTCTTAAGAGTTCCCCCAGCGGACTGCGGGAAGACTTAAGAGTCAGGGGGAAAAAAATCAATTTAAAACCGAAAAAAAAAAAAAAAAAAAAAGTTTGCCCCTGGGCCATGCCAAATAGCACTCCTCCACCTCCCCTCCTTCCCCAGTTTCCTCCCCTCCTTCAGTTATCACCTATTTTCCCTGTTATTCCCTTTTCCTGTGGTCTATTTTCGTGCTAACATTAGCGAGTTGGTAGCAGGGCGTTGTCATCACTGCACTGTTAGCAAGCGAGTGCAAGAGAGAGAGAGAGAGAGTATCGATCGACAGTCTCTCTCCAGAGGTGGAGGAAAGTGGTGGGCTGGGAGGTTGCCTCAGCCATACATTGTGTAACTCCCGGCCTGTATCGCCGATTTTGACCATCCAAACGCTGTTTCCACTGTTGTAACAGGTTAATACCTTTATAATGAACCTATAATAGGCGCATATGGATAAGTATTAATGCTATTTATGGTAAAATAAATATTTTAGTGATGGGAACAGCTCAAATACGTCAGCACAGGAGTGTGGTGTCTCATACCCCCCATGCGCACTTCAGAGGTTAAGCCAGGTCAGGTTAGATTAGGCTAAATTAGGCTCGGTTAGCTAAAGTCACGTAAGGGAGTAGTTATTATGTCAATTTGTTCAGTTTTCCATAATAGGTTTGATTCCTGAAGGGAAGAAGGAAAACCTAATATTTAGTAGTGGCCCCGGAATCATTGACGATATGCCTTGAACAGTAATGGCACTCTTTGAACCCCAGAGTCAGCTGTTCAAAACACCCGCCCTGGAGCACAAGAGATCAAACATCGTAAGCGTACGCTCATAATTACTTACGGACTCGTCCTTATGATGCGGATGCCACTACGAAAAAAATAAAATAAAAAATAATTAACCCCTTATTAGCGGGGCCCGACTTAAGTCCGTATAGAGAACACCTGCCTAAAGAGCGGGGCCCGACTTACGTCTGTGTGCAATTTTGGAGCAATATTGCCTCTGAGAGAGAGACGAGCGGTGGGCGGAGCGTAGGTCAGGCTCTGACCGTTCGCCACGGGTCCCGCGGGCCTACTGACGTTTACTCCACACACATCCACCCTCCCTCCCCCGCGGGCCTACTGACGTTTACTCCACACACATCCACCCTCCCTCCCTCACTACACGGTATTATGTCAAGAAATTACCGTATTTTAGGGATTTTTCCTTCGTCTTGCACGATCGTTGCAAGAGAACGCGTGGTCGTAGAAGGATGGTTCTGGTGTCATTGGAAAGCTGAATTAACGCCCTTTCAGGGATACATAATTGTATTACGCTCTGACTCTTGTTTATGCATGAAAAAGAGCACGGAAACAAGACCATTTAGGTTAAAACCACCCGCTTGGCGGGTAGTAGAAATTCCTTACGGGCCCGCTCGTAAGGCGTTAAAGAAAAAAATTAGAACTCTTATCTGCTTATGCAACCCATCGTGTGGATGTTGATAGCGTGGGTTTGCAGCCAGACGCTGACGCGTCATTCTTCCTTAACTGACATATCAAGATAACCTAGAAACATCAGAACGAATGGGAAGGGGATGGTAGGGAGGGCCGGAATCGTCAATGATTCCGGGGCCACTACTAAATATTAGGTTTTCCTTCTTCCCTTCGGGACTCAAACCTATAATTATTAGTGGCTCCTCCATCATTGACGATATGCCTGATATCACAAGTCTGGAGGGGGACATTCGTGATAAATATCAACACCACTAACAAAATAAAATAGGATGAGAATAAACCCATTGTGTAGAGCTCTAACTTTCTTTTATTTTTGTGACAAAAATACAGTTAAAAACTTTAAAGAGGTACAGGTAGCGTACTTAAAAATATACCTGTGTACAAACATTCTTAAATCTAGGATAGAGATTGCACTTCATATAAACTTATCGATTATATGTACAAACAGATTACTTACATGCAACTGTTATAAAAAATAAAATATTTGTCTGCATATTCTATTATACAAAATATTTTTCAACTCTTGACTGTCTTTCAAGTCCTCGAGTAACCTTAGGATAATGAGTATCACAGTGCACACGCAATAACCAAGTCCGGCGGGGCTGAGGGGCTTGGCTATCAAATACCTCCCCCTCTTCTTCTTAAAACTAGCAAATAACAAAAAGCACCGAACACTTCAGACCCGCTGTCTTGATGCGACACAGGTTTTTCGTGGTTTATCTAAAGTAACAGACAGGTAACGTGTCAAGGTGTGATTGGACGCCCACAAATGCGTTTGCTGAATATCAATGACTGAGTAATTCTTCAAAAATCGAAGTGAAACTGCCCACTTCCTTATGTCATGAGCTCGCCCAACGGCTCCCGGATTACTTTCCCTAATCACATCTACTAACTACGGCGGGTGTCCAACCCCGAAAAGGGTTGAAATAGGGGAGCTATCCCCCCGCCAAAGGCGGCTTTCTAGGGCCTTTCCTAGCTGATGCTGAGAGGATTGGGTTCTAGTCATGTGGTGATGGGCTGGTCTATCAGAGTGAGAACTGAGCAATCTCTGCCATACCTATAGCTTACTCTGACTGTTCCTTTTACTTATATATTTTCTAGATCTCAAGTGACGGCGTCTCTAACGTGGATTGACCTCCCAATCTACCAAGATTGGAAGCCAAAGCGTCACATTTTTCCCTTGCCCCTCAACTTTCTCTTCATAATTGCTGAGGGACACAGGGCCCTGGGTGGGGCTTTGGTTTCCCGGGCATTTCCGCACCCTCCTCAGCTCCCCGCCATGGAGTGGCTTTGGTCACCCAGGCTTTATTGTGGTCGGCGGGGAGGGTTCTGTGGGGGCGCTCGGTTATGGCCTTGGCCTTGCTCGGGGCCTTGGGGCTGTTCGGCCAGGCAGCTTGGGGAACAACAACAACAACAACTAACAGAGCTGCCAAGTGCCGCTTCGTAAGACGTTTACCTTGTCTGATTAACCCAAAGAGCTCCCGGTTGGTTAGGCCGGGACAGTCCAATATAGGACATTAACCCTCGGAATCCGGGAGGCCTCATATGAGGCAAAATGCACAGCTAAAAATCGCCGCTAAAATCATCGTAACTCAGCAACCATGCGTCGTAGCGATGTCATCTTAACGGCAGTCTACAGACAATAAAACGTTCTACAATTTGCAAAGAAATTGACCACTCTAGGTGGTCTCAATCAGTAGCTACTGAATTATGAAGCTTGACTGTACAAAAATGGCCCTGGACACAGCGATCGGGATCATATGAGGCCCCCCGGATCCGATGGGTTAATGACTTCATCGGACATAGCTTGTGGTGAGCGTCGCCATGTTTGAGCGCCGGAACCTCAAATTCAGTAAACACATGTTCATTGTGTTCATTTTTTGCTATAAAAGTGGGCGACGGCGCAATTTGAACACTTACATTACGCCGTGCGAACCTAAGACAATTGGGTTCGTTGCTCATCGCCGCCAGCTCAGATACCCGGTTTCCTGTAGCCAAGGCCATAAGGAAGACAGCCTTCTTTAACCCTTCGTTCCCGGAAGGGCTCTTGAACGCCCATAAAAAAGCATACCTGAGCTGCCCGGAAAGGCTCTTTAACCCGGTGAGACCCAGCGTCGCACGTGTTGCGTCGGCAGTGTTTGATCACCAACTCCCAGCGACGCATCACGTGCGTCCAACATATAAAAAACACTTGCGTGGCTCGTAAGGTAGGAAATGGCGGGAGAATAGGAGGGGGAGGTACCGTAGTGTGTGTGGGAGCCGGGCCAGTAGGTGTGAGCGGGCCGAGACAGCCGCGCGGCTGGTGGTGGTGGGGATAGTTTACACCCTTAGTTCACCGCCACTTTGAACCTTCATTACTCCGGTCGTATGGGAGCTAGAGGCTTGAGATTTATGTGAGACACTCATTAGGATGTATGCCGTACAATGCCATACTCAGTTTTTACCCTAGTGCTCCCAGGCGGGTGGTCATGCGGGGGAGACGAACTATTGAAACCCCCCCCGCCCCCCAAATGACCGAAATGATATTTTTTTTATTTTTGTCTTCATTTCTCACCATTCTCTTCCATTTTGGCTCAACAAATTTGTTTGAGGCTCCCCCCCCCCAAAAAAAAATGTCCGAGGTGATTTTTTTTTTTTTTTTTCATTTCTCATCCTTGTCTTCCATTTTAGCAAACAAAAAAAAAGAAGTGAAAATGGCTTGGGACTGGGGTGAACAAAATATTATAACTAGCCGGGGCTCAACGGGTTAACGCCCAGTGGTTGAAAGCCTGTGAGCTTGGTGTGCGAGGCGTCGGTCCGACGCATGTAAACAACAGCCGGCTGGACCGACGCCCCGCATCTCCGGCCACAAGAAGGAGAGCGTCGCTTGTTCGTGTGTGCCTGTATGTTGTTGTTAAGTATCGAAAAGTAGTGTAAAGTGGCTGTTTTTGCCATAAAGTTATCTCCAATGAAATCATCATCACAACTGAACCAGTTGACTTAGAGAGCTCTACTTAACGCCATTCTACAGGTAAGAAACACAGCTACGCTTGGGGATGTGCAGGAATGCGGAAGCAGTGAGAATAACAAAGATAGGGTAGCCGAGGCTAGACGTTTTTCGGCCAAAACACCCGGATTTCGGGGAATATATATATATAATACATAGCCGGGGCTGGAGGGTTAAGATTGAATCAAAAGTAGGTTTGTGACTATATTTTTGAGAATGAAGCAATGACCAGGCTTTGTCAAGTGACCAGGTAGGCATGAGCTGGCGTGGTGGTGGTGGGCGAAGCTTGAAGCGTGCATGCACGAATGCGTTCTCCTCCGCCTGCAGCACTGAGAGTCCTGTTAAATAAAAAAAATTGAATTTTGATGGCTGTCATATGATTCTTTAGCGTGACTACTGACAATCCTTTATGTTCAAATAGGCAGTCTAGGTATTTGAAAATTAAGGACACCGAGGCCACGGTCTGGTCAGTTTCCACGATCCAAGTAGTAAAAGCTTTCCAGTGAGATTGGTAGTAACGCCGAGTAGAGAGAGTATATTGATTTATCAATTTATTGGCTAACCATTTGGCCTTTTGAATATCCACAAGGCAAAAGTCAGCGAGGTCTTTAGGTTGCCAATTGTCTCTAAGTGGAAATACGAGATCGGGAGCGACACCGGGTTCTCGCACCACGTCTTCAATAGGGAGTACCACACCTGAGCCGGCCACAGGGGCGCGATCATCAAGACTAAGACCCAATAATCCCGTAGTTTGTGAACTACTTGATACATGAGTGAAGCGTCTGGTGGCGGAAATAGATAAATGGAAGTCCACTTATTTCAGTCCGTCAGCAGTGCGTCTGGTCCTCCTGCCGGGGTTTGCGCCCGGCGGGTGAGGAAGAGAGGGAGTCTGTGGTTCTCCTCGGACGCGAATAAGTCCACTTGTGGACAGTATGGCTCTGCAATCATCTGTTGAGAGATGGTTTGCTTGAGCGCCCATTCTACTAGTGTGCTCTGTCTCCGTGACAGAACGTCTGCCCACACGTTGGCTACGCCCGGCAGATATGATGCGTGAAGATAAATGTTTAGCTTTTCCGCCAACACAAAGATCTTTTCCGACAACTCTAGCAACACCCGAGACCTCGTTGACCCCTGCTTCTGAATGCATGTGACTGCATTCAGATTGTCTATTCGAAAGGCTATTGATTTTCCCACTCAAACCGTGGGCCTGAAGGAAAAATAGGGGAACTAGTAACTCTTTTGCATTGATATGAAGCTCCTTGAACCAGGACCAAAGCCCCTGACCTTGTGTCTGAGGTTTGACTGATACCCCCAACCCAGTGTACCTGAAGCATCGGTGTCTATCCACACCGTAGGCGGAGGAGATGTCCATGTCATAATTGAATGCAATGTTTCTAGCCTTGCCCAGACCGCTAGTAAGTTGTGGATTAATTTTGGGATATACCATGACTTGTCCGCCGGTAAAAGCGGAAAATGTCTGTTTCCCTCCAAGATTAACCGGCCCAACTGTACCGTTAGTTGAATCCAGTTGAGAGAGCCGACAAGGGACTCCCACACCTTTCTCGTGGTAGTCAGACTGTGGAACAAGCGAAACAGCTTCCTGTGAAACCTGTTGCGATTGTCCACACTCTGACTGAGAGTTAGGTGTGCTGTGTCCCACAGCAGAATTATCCCCGTCGGGACAAGATTCGACTTTGCCAAGTTCATGTTGAATCCGAGGGATTTTACATGACGTAGAATGATATTGATATGTTGGAGGCATTTCATCTCGGATTCCGCTACCACCAACCAGTTGTCCAAGTACCACATGATCGTGATCCCTTGCCGTAATAGTGGTAACAGAGCCTGTCGGACTAATTTGGTGAAAACTTGAGGTGCCAGGTTCAGACCGAAAGGCATTCTTTGAAAAACATAAGTCTGATGCCTGATCCTCAGTGCGAGGAATTTTTGGAATCTTTTGTTTACCGGGACATGCCAATAGGCTTCTGTCAGGTCTAACGAGCACATCCAGCCTTGAGGCGGAAGAGTTAGCCTGATTTGATTCACAGTGAGCATCCTGAACGATGGGTTGTGAATATGGCGATTCAGTTGAGAAAAGTCTACGACCGGCCTCATCTGAGCGCTGTCCCTCTTTGGCACGAGAAAAAGTCTGGACGTGTAAACAGGGCGAGTTGGAGTGACCAGGACAATGTTATGCTTGGTTATCATTTCTTGGACTAGTGACTCCACCTCTAAAGAAACATGGTTGAATTCTAAAAGTTGCGTAAGCGAGGTCGCCGGAGCCACCGCCAAGTGATTCCCTTGCATATCACTGTCCGTGCCCAAGTTTGCCGGAGCCAAGCCCAGTAACACGTCCGGAATTCTCCAGTCATGCAACTGGACTTGTCCGGCAGAGCAACACTCATATCCAACTCGCCCTTCAGGGGCCCTGGTAGTGAGAGAGCTTTGTGATGAACTATTTTTTTTTACTGGGATGTGGATGACTGAGAAGGCTAGCTGGGGGTAGGGGGCCGTGACTCCTGACCTGACTTACCCTTTGACTGACCTTTGTACCACTTCTGTCCTTTACCCTGGGGCTTACCTCTGTTGGAGCCACTGCTTCCCGACTTGGAAGGAGTTTTAAAGGATGGAAAAAACTTAGCACCACTTGTGTGACTCTGAGGACTAAATTTTGGCTTATGAAACTTAGTTGACTCCTTCCTAGTCGTGGAGGCAGTCATTCTCGTCGAGTCTAGGAGGCTAAATACTGTTCTCCAAGTATCAGGTTAAACTAGGGTTGTAGTGAGAACAGGTGATAGTATTATCCTACGCCCTATATCCTCCGGCAATTTCTTAACCAAAAACACTCAAATCTTACCTTGCCCGGACTGCTTCCAAGAAAGCAACCCGAATGTCGCCAAGAGTTTGGACTGAGTTTTGCAAAAGAAGCCGGCGAGTAAGAGATAGAGCCTTAGTTGCTTGTGTGTCAACCACTGTTTCAGTCGTCCGCACAAGGGACTCAGCCAGCTGGCGACTGACCAGAAATTGAGACAAGAGCCTCCAAGCTTTCTGCCTTAATTTATAATCCTTACTGAGCTGCACGGGAGTAGGACTAGAGAAGGGGTCATTGATTTCACATAGGGATAATTTAGGCGCGCTTAACAAAATCTAACACAGCCTTAGGTATTCCGCCGGCGACGGCTACAGGCAGTGAAAACCAACTATGGTGTTCTTGGGGAATCTGATGCGTTGATTTATTGGTGATAGTGCTGACAAAATTCTGCGCTTCTGCTTCCCAGTCAAGCCAAAGCCCCGTGCCTGCCGTTCCAATCTGTAAGACTGGATTGCCGGACTGGTCTCTAATTGGCTGGGTGTCAGACTAAAAAGGGATTTAATAACATTAAATCCATCCAGCTTAGACCAGTCCACATACAGTGCACTCCCCGTATGCGCGCTGAAGTCGTACTGCGTATTTTCCGCGGATACGTGGGCAGTGTTTAACATAGGTTTCAATGGGAAATAGACTTGGGTCATACCAAGCTCACCCATCTTGGCCCTCAAATACACTATTTTGACCTACCTAGTGACATTAATATGTACCCAATGATTAAAGGATACTCACTTTGATCCACAATGACTGTTCCACTGCTCCACTAAGCTCCAGGTACAGTCCAAAGCAGTGGACATCAAGTACAGTCCAAAGGTAAATCCAGGTGTCACTTGTGCCACATCATCATCCCCTCCCCTATGAACCATTCTTAGAACCACTTAAAACACATTAACCCTTTGAGTACCAGGGACGTCCTTTTCATATTCTGGGAACTATTAAACGATTTTATACAGCTTTAGGAAGGCCCTCAGGCAATAATTTGGCTTCAAACTATCTCAGCCAACCCTTTTAACCCGGCAAGTGCGGGTAGACTTCTAAGAGTTTTACCGGTGTGCTGCGGGAACACACTTATAATCCTAGGCCTAAAAAAACACCATTTAAACCACCCCAGTATAATTTTTTTGTTTTTTTGCCCCTTGGCCATGCCAAATATCACTCCTCCACATCCCCCCCCCCCCCCCCACCCCACCCTTCAATTATCACCTATGTTCCCTGTTATTCCCTTATTCTTAGGTATATTTTCGTGCTAACAATAGCGAGTTGCTAGCAGGCTGTCGTCATATGTGTTACCAAGCGAGTGCAAGAGAAAGACAGACATCACTACACGTCAGTGTCGCTCCAGGCGTCGTGAGAGGTGGATGTTGGCCAAGCTGGCTCGCACATAAGTTATGTAACTCACATTCATTTTGCGATTTTGGCCAGCCAAACACTGTTTCCACTTGTTTTATTGTTATTGTTGTAACAGGTTAATATCTTCATAATAAACGTAAAATAGGTGCATATGGATAAGTATTAATGATATTTATGGTAAGATAACGATTTTAGTGACAGGAAACCGTGAAATAGGTGCGCACAGGCAGTGGTGGTCACTACCCCCCCTGCGCACTTCTTAGGTTAACTACCACAGATCCTTCCTAACCTGCATAACATCGTCTAAACATAGCTAGAATATAATATAACACACGTCGCTGGTACCGGTACTCAAAGGGTTAAGCAAGATTATCTGCACTTTTATCTAAAAAAAAACATATTAAACGATTTTCTTCACTTTATCCTCAACCAATGAACCATTCTTAGAACCACTTAGAACACATTAAGCCAGATGAATATGAGAAGGAAAAGAAAATGTCTTGAAATACAGTTCAGTAGCACTAAGTTTTTCTCCCTTATCCAACACACACACAAGGGATCTGCCTTGTGTTACAGGGATCTGCCTTGTGTTACAGGGATCTGCCTTGTGTTAGAGGGATCTGCCTTATGTGGGACAATCGGCTTTTTACAATCTCCCATATTCTTATGTTCTTATACTTTGCCTTTCTTGGTTAATGGCAGCACTGCTTTCTTCCTTGATCGAGTGGAAATCCGTCGCGGATAACGTGTATCTGTACAGTACTTTTTGCGCGGATAACAAGTAATGGGATATTTAGGGGTGTCCGTGGATAGCAAGGATCGCGGATAACAAGAGTGCACTGTACAGTCTTACCGATGAAGCCGGTGGCAGTGCGGGTGAAGGTGCATAAACAAAATAATCTGTGTAGGAATAGGTTTTTACACCATACCCGAAAGAGGATTTATGGAGCTCCGATCTTACTCTCAACCATCTGAACAATTTTACCAACACACCTAAACTTCGTTAGATGCGGGAATAGCCTCCCGAAACTATCAAGCTCTGTCGGGGGCTTGAACTCGGGACCCTTGGGTTGTGAGGCAAACACTTTACCAGTTAGACCAATAGAGATATCCCACTTGGTCTGGTCGGCTCAAGATATTTCCGCATCTGGGTCTGTTTAGGCTAACCTATTTTCACTGACTTTACACTACTTCACCTTCCGGGAAGCGAAGGCTCAGAACGAACAGAGAGGAACAAGCCTGAGACAATGGTGAGTCAACTTCACTGGGCAGTGCTACACAGGCACACACACAAACGGCCCAGTTGGCAACTTGCTGGAGCGGCTGGCAACTCCACAACCAAAGCCCAATTTGCGAGTCTCACTACACTCCCTGTTCTCTCATCTCCTCTTCCTTACCCTTTAGGAATAGGTTTTTACACCATACTTGAAAGAGGATGTATGGAGCTCCGATCTTACTCTCAACCATCTGAACAATTTTACCAACGCACCTAAACTTCGTTAGATGCGGGAATAGCCTCCCGAAAATATCAAGCCCTGGCGGGGGCTTGAACTCGTGACCCTTGGGTTGTGAGGCAAACACTTTACCAGTTAGACCAATAGAGATATCCCACTTGGCCTGGTCGGCTCAAGGTATTTCCGCATCTGGGTCTGTTTAGGCTAACCTATTTTCACTGACTTTACATCTGGAGTGTATAAATTAGGGATAGCCTTAACCGTAGCATCCAACACCTCACCTGACATATTCTTCGCTCTAAGCTTCTTACTCTCACTCACCTGTATACACCAATATTCATTTCTTACAGCTTTTTACAGTAGATCCTCTGGAAAAAGGCAAACTAGGCCTGTGTATCCAGCTCAGTGCCAGTACTTGCACTGCTGCGGTCGTTCACGGTGTTGGCGGCGGCGGTAGCAGACGCAAAAATTTTACTATTCTGTATTTTTGCTTTGTAATCAAACTTCAAATCTTGTCTTCCCCATGCTTTATCAAGATTACTTTCAAACTTCCTTACTGATTCGGAATCGACTACATACTGGGGACAGTGCGTTCCACTCATTTACCACTCTATCACAAAATGAGTTCTTTGCCTTTTCAAGCCTATTCCTTTCCTTGTAAATTTTCTTAGAGTGTCCTCTCGTTCTTGTTCCCTCCCGCATCAAGAAGATACCTTCACACACATCCTCATCATACTTTCCTGACACTATCTAAAAAGTCTCTATCATATCCCCTCTCTTTCTCCTATATGCCAGTGTCGGAAGTCCCAGTGTCCTCAACCTCTGCTCATAGTCCGCGTTCTTCAACGTTGGTACCAGCTTGCTAGCTCTCCTCTGCATTTTCTCCACTGCTTCTATATCCTTTACCCTATATGGAGCCCACACCTGGTTCGCATATTCCAGGTGCGGCCTAACCAGCACTGTATAGAGATTCCTGAAGATTTCTTCATCCATTGACACAAATGTCCTCCTTATCATGTACAGTACCGGAGGTTCCCCAGACACCGTCGGTTGCGCAACTTGAGGGTTCAGAGCGACTATGTCCGTCCAGAACCTATCCGGCCCATACAAAAGAGGCGTAGGACCTTTCTTTAGAGTAGTGTTTTCACCAAGGGGGGTGGAATGACATCTGTGACTAAGTTGACGTTATATTCGACAAACTAGATGTAACAGGGGAGGGAGTAAAAGGTTGTTTAGCTGAAACCTGAAGGGAACCCAGAGGTCGAGCAACCAGCAATGGTGTGGGAGACCCTGACAGCGATCTATCCTCACCATATTTACTCATAAATTTATCAAAAAAGTTTTGAAGATTCCCCTTAGTGACAAACTCCCTAGTATTATCTGTGGACACAGTTGATTCAATATCCGAGTGACCAGAGGATGCCACCTTCTGCCCAGATTCCAGATGTTCCGAAATGTCGTCTCTAAGAGACTGACATCCATCGACTCTACTAACCTAGCCTCCAGTGACCAGGCTGAGAGGGATCGAACCTCTGCAGACCGGACGGCGGGTTCTAGTATGTCTTGCGCAAAGTCTTCCCACTCTAAGTTCGGAATCGAAGACTGCATCGGAACCTCACTAGTTTCTTGTGGGTAGCATCGATATCGTTCTGCCAACACTTGAGTGGATACACGACACTGAGGCGCATTGTTTCTGGGAATCTCGTACGATCGTTGCCTCACTGACAGGGTAACGTGACCGATAGGGTTGCTAAACAATTCACTTGGCACTATGTCCCTGGGCGGTGTCTCCGCAATCCTGGTGACCGTCCCCGACTGGCCGGATTTGACTTTTGGCTCAGTCAAGGTTGGCCTAGTAGGTGCGGGCGAAGGCGATGGCCTAGGCCTGACACTCGAGACCGTCGTGCAGGATTGTGAAGTCTTTACACTAGAAGCCGACACTGCTTTTTCTGGTGTAACTTTTCTCCTCTCACCGGACCGGCGGATGAGAGATTGATCTGCGTAAGGGAGACCTCGATCGGGACCAACGCCTCTCCTGTTGCTGATGGGACGAATCCGGCGCAGGCCGCTTTGCCGGCCAGCGGGAGGGACTAGCTTTCTTGGTTGTGGTGTCATCATCATTGGAATCCTCGGAAGTATTTGTTGCTTTCTTTTTGACAGTTCCTGAACGAGTGCTCGTTTTCTGAGGGTTAACACTTGGTGATTTAATGATGAGTAGCTCCCAAAGAGATTGGTCATCACACTGGAGTGCCTTATGGGCAATGTCTTTGGTATAATTATTGTAACATAACTTAATAGCCGAAATAACAACTTGACACCCATACTCCTTATGGTTGATTAGCCCATTACGGAGTTTCGTGCACACACTACACTTTTTTGTTAGCCACTGGCTGTGAGACCGATCTAAACATGTAACACAACGGACGCATAGTTTGTGTCCTGTGACAGGAAGGTTATTACATAAAAGTGTTGTACAGAAAGCTATTAGTTCATTAATGAAGTGCACCCCCCGCCGGGATCGGTCACGGTCCGGAGCATCCCCGCCGAGGAGACGTGTATCTGGAAAAGAAATTTCCAAGAATCAATGCTCATAATGACAACCCGAGACATTTACACACAACCGTTACCTGTTAACACTTAGAGCGGGGCCCGACTTAAGTCTGTATCTAAAAAGCAGCAAGTTAGGAGCATTATTAAGGCTTTTAAAGGGTTAAAATCGAGTGCACCTGGCCGGGAGCGCAGCAGGCCACACGGCCGACACCCAGGGCTTACCGCCGCCCACTGACTCACGCTCCCTCTGTTCTCGAGAGGCCGGCAGTGTAGCCAGTAGTGAGCGTAGCTGGAAAAAATATGCCGCTATACGCTAAACTCCCATGTTGGTGGTACCACTGCATAAAAACGACGAGTGCTACGTAGCTCGTTCTGGTCTCATTTTGAAGCTTGTAGTGCCTATTTTTTTGCTGAATAAATTTCTTTTTATGCAGATACTTGATTGATCATTCAGGAGGGCCTGAATATGCCCAAAATAGCCCCAAACCCTCCACTAGACGAGGGTTAAATACCCAAGAAAAATAGATATAGCGATCACCACTACTCTAAGTTTCCTGTGTACCCTTATGGAAAAACCCAACCGTGGTTCTTTCCATGAAGGAATTAAGACTACTTATCTATGATAGCGATTATCACCGGCCTATACTCGAGCTGCCTAGAATTTTTAGTAAGCGACCATTCCGCCGTGGACGGAAAGTGGTTAGCAATGACTCTTCCACCGCGATGACAGATTAGTAGTCTTCCCGCCAAGCTAGGAATTAATAAGTATAAGTATAAGTATAGGTGAGTCATTCCGGCTGAACCGGAATCTCTGTGGAAGCCTTCCTCTTCCGCCGGGAGTTCGTTCTAGTTCAAGACAACGAACGGGTTATTTGGATTTTGTGCAACACTACAACGCCACTAGTGGGGCGTCCATCGAGGTAGAAACGCGGTTGTGAGACAGTCCCTCCGCCGGAAAAGCAGGTCCTAACCTTTGTTTTTCTAACAGCAAAAACACACACATATATATACAGTACTGTATATATATATAATGTCAGGACATCTCTTGATACCCTCAACTACTGAGACTAATTTATAGTCCAGAAGAAGAGGGTCACATTTTATGGCATAATATTAATGTAATAATAATAATAAAAATTACATCCTAGCCATAAACACCACCTACGCAGAGGCTGGCCACGAGACCTAGGGCAAGAAGTACGACGAATCAATAAATACTCTTACCTCCAGGAAGAAACCAGCACCCTCCACCATCTTGACGACAGGAACGTAGGGGGACGACCCAGATACCAAAAGAAGGCTCTCTACTAAGTAAAGCAACCCTTAAACTCAAGGTTCTGTCGACGAAAACATAAAACACACTTAACCCACCAGAAAGGTGGCCGAAAAGCGCTGCTCTGGTAATAAAATGCCTCTAAACCTACTAGCTAGGCTAAAATTAGAGGAAAATGAAAACACAAACACAATGGCGGCCTCGTTCATGGGGACCTAAGGTGACGCCAATACCTAAGCACCCTTAAAAACACACTCCTGGGGGATACGCCAATCAGCACGCCTGACCTATCTAATCTAAACCTATTCTAAAACATCTCAGATAGTACAAATTAGCAAAAGACTCGCTATCCAGACAGAACAATGAAGAGAGGTTGGGGACACATGTCCGCTCGGCGTGAACCCCCGGAGCGAGAAGGAAGAATGACGCGTCAGCGTCTGGCTGCAAACCCACACTATCAACATCCACACGACGGGAAGCATAAGCAGATAAGAGTTCTAATCTTTTTCTTTTATTATTTTTTTATTTTAGTATTTTCGTAGTGGCATCCGCATCATAAGGACGAGTCCGTAAGTAATTATGAGCGTACGCTTACGATGTTTGGTCTCTTGCTCTCTGGGGCGGGTGTTTTGAATAGCTGACTCTGGGGTTCAAAGAGTGCCATTACTGTTTAAGGCATATCGTCAATGATGGAGGGGGCCACTAATAAATATAATTCTTGTTATACCAGGTTTTTGCTGGGGTTGTATTGACTTTATAGGCAGGTTCTTACTTGACTGGAGAAGATGATAACACACAAGAACACAAGCACGAAGGTAATAAGAGGATAATTTAACACAGAGTACAAACATACATTATTCTTATTCTAACAAATCATATGGGTAATGGTGCAATGTTACATAAGACATGGATAGGTTGTAATAGCAGCACGATCAAGGATTAAACACATCATAGAAGATTGCATTCCACACAATCACTTACACGAACAACACAATTTACACTCCTTGAGAGCTCTGTGGGAAACCCGTTCGTGGCCATGGCCTTCCTTAGGGACTCGGGGCTGTTCGGCCAGGCAGCCTAGGGAATGACAACAACAACAACAACAACAACAACCACAACCTAGTTTTCCTAAGCATGAGGAATTTATGAAGTCTTAAGCAAGGAATATGCTGTTAATTCAATGGTATATTTTTCCTCTCACTTTGAGTATCCAGCCAGGCCCAGATCAATAATAACCACTAGTATCCTGCTGACACAGATATTACCCAGTACCATAGTCTCACAATCCATTAGATCAATGTCATGGGCCGTGGCATGGTCGGTAGCGTGTCTGGCTGGCAGTGGCTGCTGATCGAAGGGTCGGCAGTTCGATCCCAGGCTGTGCCATTGGTAGATGTCAAGAGTTTGGAAAGCTCGGTCTGTCTAGCGATTCGTGGTAAATGTCCATTCAAGTCCATGTAACACGGGCATGATCTAGCTCTGATATTCAAGGGAGTGCAAGGCGTTAAAAACTGCATCATTAGATTGAGATGACTACAAGCAATCCTTTTTAATATTCAGCTTGGCATTCCAGAAGGACCCTGAGTGCTAAAATTCAGTCAATTGTCGAGTAATTATTATTATTATCATTAATAAAGTGCCAAGCCAGAGGGTTGATCAAGATATGTTTGACCCTCTTTGATTCCTATTGTAGTTGTATATCCTAAGCCTTTCATTCAGAGGACTCAATTTTTATTTTTTATTCTTACTACCTTTTGATGATTTTATTCAACATAGAATGACCTACCAGTTAGAAGGATAACGGTTATTAACTCTGATACCTTAGATTATTCGTAAGCTGAATAATAACATATGGCAGTTAATAATGGGACACTGTCATATTAAAGTGGTTAAAAGCAATGCCATCATACTGAAAGCAGTGACTGGACAGCTCCATCATTAAGTTTATACTGTTAGACCAGGTTGGGTTAAGTTTAATTAGGTCTTAACTTTGACACTAGTTTATATGGCACTGGTTGTAATCTACTGTTTGAAATGGCGTACTGGCTGAGTTGTCAGAAAATTACTCAAAGGAGAGAAGACAATACATACGTACATTAATTCAAACTGCGAAGCTATAGTAGTTCAAACCCTCCCGCCAAGCGAAGGTATTTGGTTCTATTCTGACGAAAATCGTCGTAGTACGATACTGGGATCGGACTATACATGCCGATCTCAAATCCAAAACTTGACAAGTGAAGCAGCCCTTAACAGGGTTGCCTGGAACGCCGCCCATTAGGACAAGAGACTGAAACTGCACGTATGTGTGGAGCACTCAGTCTTAAAATTTGTATGTATGTAGGGTATGTATGTACAGTACTGTACTGTATATGTACAATTATTACTTCTCCATATGTGCCTATTTTGCTTTTATTATGAACATATGAACATTTAAGAGCAATAAAGAAGTGGGAATAGTATTTGGGGTGTGAAAAATATGTATTACTGCCACAAGGTCATATCATGAGGCGAGAGCTGGGGGGACGTATATCCACCCTCTCTGAGCTGTAGAGCAAAACTGATAGGTCTTAGTACAGTATGTATACATATGTATACATACATATACTTTACATATTGTATGTCCACTGGCATTTCAATAATGTAAGCATGTTTCCTTCTACAGTAGACCCCCGCCCTTTCGGACTAATTGGGGGGAGACCCCTGTCCGAAAGTGTCAAAAGTCCGAAAGGGCCGAGTCCGAACTTCACACTTCAGCCTTTCGGACTTGTCCGAAAGGCTGAAATTATGTCCGAAGTTTATAAGTCCGAAACTCGGCTCTTCGGTCCGAACGCGAATTAATTTTTCTCAGCCTTTCAGACAAATCCGAAAGGCTGAAATAATGTCCGAAGTTTATAAGTCCGAATACACATCCACCTAACCAGACTAGTCCGAAACTCTGCTCTTTGGTCAGAATGCGATTTAATTTTTCTCAGCCTTTCAGACAAATCCGAAAGGCTGAACCATGAGTCCAAAGTTAAATATAGTCCGAAAAGGACGGAGGTATTTTCTCAGCCTTTCAGACAAATCCGAAAGGCTGAACCATGAGTCCGAATTGAAATGCTAAATCGAAAGTCTGGGAATTCCGAAAGGGCGGGGGTTTACTGTACTGTATTATATTTTCTTTTTGTTTTATATATTTTTTATTAAAGTGACATACAGTATACAAAGTGGTGTCCTATCTAGTTTATTTTATTTCCCTTATAGTTTATCTTATTCTACCACTCTAAATTCAACCTGGTTGCTCCCCAATTCGGTCTTCTGCCTCGGCCGTTTCAAAATCCAGGTCTCTCACTCTTGTCCTCTGTAGCGGGGAGGACCTTGCACCCCTGAGACACAGGAGTGCAGACCTGAGAAGAGAGAAAAAGAGCCGGCATCTCATCCATGTTATAACTTGGCTTCTATGCTGGGGCTTTTTTTCCGATATTTGTTCGGCTAATCTAGCATAGATTGCTGAAAGTCCTGTTCCTCCCGACGATGAGAAGACCAGAGGAGTAAGGCCCCCTTGATCCCTGTTCAAAATTCTTTCTTCATAAGCGTGTTTCTTCTCACTTCGTTTCTCAAGTATGCCGCCTTGAGTCCTCATTCACGATATGTTTGTGCTCTTGGGTTGAAGATTCTGATGTCGAAAAAAGCACGCTGTCCCCTCGTCCCAAAAAAAAAAATCGAGCACTTACATCAACTCTTGCTTCATTTGAAATATTTGCAGTATTATGGGCCAAGCGCTGTTCTTCCATAGACAGGTCAGGTCAGGTTCGATTCCGACATCATGGCACACCTCGTCCAGCATTTGTGTAATGATATCTTGTACACTGTACTTCATCATGCCGGATACAGATGAATCCTCCTCTCTTACAGCTCATACAGTGGTCAGAGTTGTTTATTTCACATCATACACATTTCAGCGGCAGGTTCGAAACTGGCCACCCATACCTCAAGGCTATAGCAACATTAAATTCCTGTTTATTTAAGCTAAAGCCTTTGTCCTTGATTGGTAAAAAAGTGAGCCAATTTGAAGCCTCCGTGTCTCGTGCCATCTCAACTCTCATTTTCAGTTCTTCACTACATTCGGTCTTAATTTTCTCTAGGCTATGTTTCTGTGTCTCTTCTCTGCTCTTCGTAATTTCGTGCGTTGCATTTCGTTGTTCATCTCCGTCTACCTCATCAATTTCATTTTGCTCCTGTATTTTTTCTGTCAGTGATGTAGTAAGAGCATGGTTTCAGTCCTTTAACTGTAGTATGTATGTACAGTATACTGTATACTCAAGCACATACCCCATAGCTGAGGTTGGCCGACTTGAGACAGAGCTGCAGTACAGTACAATAAAGTCTTGCCACAACCACCGCCCCATCATGTCATTACTGTGGCCAATGTTAGCATAGTGCCAACAAGACTCAACTAAGTTCCCCTGAAGCATTATCACCTGCAGTATCGGCACCACACTAGCCTTAACACACTTGCTACAACAAGGCAGTAACAAGAAATTACCGCAACTGCTACAGAGGCTGACTACACCACCGAAGTGGCGGACGGTGGGGTTGCCACATCCCTATGCCGAGTTATGCCATTGAATTAAAAAATACAAGTGTAGGATAATAAAAGTCGCTTCCTTTTACCCTAATTTATTCTTGAGAATAGGAAGGTCCAGTGTGGAAAAGCTGAGAGAGGTCATATCTCCGCCCGACGGTCTCCTCATGCCCCTCGGTCGTCACAAACACAGTATTACAGTCTACATTATTATATACTGTAGTCCAGTTACAACTCATATTTAGTAGCTATCAATAATATATAAATGGTCTATATATATACTGTAGTTATAATAGTTCAAAATCAGTAGCCTTCATTAATATGAATAAGGTAATTTTTAGTCTGTTGGAACAAGACACCGACACATCGTTAAGGGGGGTCACCGGCTTTTTGTTTATCTTTCTCTCCTTTTCTCTCTTTCCCTGGCTTGTATCCATTCGGCCCCATTCAGCCAACTGTTTTAAAACGTTTATCCCCATCCAGGTGTTGATAATTTCCTGGCAAGCGATAGCGAGCCAGTACCGGTATTGTATGGAGAAATCCGGCTTTGCCGGAGAAATTTTTCTATCGAAAAATGTACAAATTTAGCTTGCTGTCAAAACAAAAATATATATATGCTGGCTCACTACCGCTCGCCAGGAAAATATTGACACCTGGATGGGGGTAAACGTCTTAAAACAGTAGGCTGAATGGGGCCGAATGGATACAAGCCAAAGAGAGAGGGAGAGAAAGAGAAAAAAAGCGAGGTGTATGTATGTAGCCTACTGTAGTTCAATGAATACTGTATTAAGTCAGTATCCTTCAAAATATAACTGGTCATTCAATCTCTTATGTACCATAGTTAAGAAATACAGAGCAAATTCAATATGCAAATTTGTATATCTAAAATTCAGAACAGTTGATTATTGTGCATAAGGGTTTTACACAATTCCAAAAATGAATAATACTTTTAAAGCTAGAAGTCAGAATTTTCAGACATGATGAAAATATTATATCTTTTGATTTTCTGGTATACTGTACTGTAGTACAATTAGGCCATGAACAAAATTATGCTTCCTAGTGGCTAAATATTTATAATTCAAGTTAAAAAATTATACTTTTAAATTATGAATACAGTATATAGTCGGCCTACTGTATGATAAAACTCAGGATAGTATAATTAGTGTTCAAATCCATACACAATTGAAAGGATCGAAATACAAAGACAATGAATCAAATAAATACTGCATATTGTTTAACCTCTGTATTTGGAAATCATATAAATATTACAAAGAAAAAACATCTGATCAGCCATTACTAAAACACAAAAGTTAATAAATACCAAGAGAAAAGAAAAAAAAAAAAAAACATACAAAAGAAGTGGCAGCAATCACATGCCCCAATATATATGCTGTACTACATTAAGGGAGCCCACCTTGTTTTTTTTATCTTTCTCTCCCTCTCTCTTTGGTTTGTATCCATTCGGCCCCATTCAGCCTACTGTTTTAAGACGTTTACCCCCATTCAGGTGTCAATATTTTCCTGGCGAGCGGTAGCGAGCCAGCATATATATATTTTTGTTTTGACGGCAAGCTAAATTTGTAAATTTTTCGATAGAAAAATTTCTCCGGCGAAGCCGGATTTCTCCATACAATGCTGGCTCGCTATCGCTCGCCAGGAAAAAATCTACACCTGGATGGGGATAAACGTCTTAAAACAGTTGGCTGAATGGGGCCGAATGGATACAACCCAGGGAAAGAGAGAAAAGGCGAGAAAGATAAAAAGAAAGCCAGTGACCCCCCTTAAGTAAATAAATAATATAAACAAAATATTAGCCTAGATATAAGAAACTACCTAGCCATGCCATCTTTTAGCCAGACACTATACACTATAATAATATTGGTTAAGTACTACAGCTTTGACAGAGACAATAAATAAATAACGTAAACGCTGACGAACGGGACAATTTACCTCAACCAATACGCCAAGACAAACACAAGCTAACCTATACCGGCCTTCAGAAGAAAAAAAATATCATTGGAATATATATCTATAAATCAGGACTCAAACGCCTGTACTTAATAAATGGGAGTGTATATATACTGTATATATATATATGTATATATAAAAACAAAAATGGGTTTAAAGTAATAATGGACAAATGAACTATACATGTGCTGATTCTGCACATGGATAATGATTATACAAAAATATTTACAAATAGTGATGTGGCTGACTTCACCGAATATATTATTAATTATACTGTACAACTATTTAAAAATAATGACATGGCAGATAAATATGAAAGACGCATAACAAAACATTTTTTATATATGCCGTATATGATCAAAATATAGACATATGTGATTGCCAAAATTGCATAAAAATAACATGGCTGATCAGTAAAACAGACAACGAAGGGTAAAATATAAACAAAAGAAGGCACTCATCAAGTACCAGAAACAAAACCCAAACCAAATTAAAAAAAAAAAAAATTCAAGAAAAATAACCAGAAATATATAATAAACAACTACAGTATCAAGACCCTTTTCTGAATATTTGGAGAATATAATTAACAGAAATATATAATCTATCGCCTACAATATCAAGGCCCTTTTTAAACTCACAGAATTACACATATAACTAAACAGCTCTTCTATTTCCCCGTGAAACCGAGGAAGCCAGGAAGAACAGTGTCTCTACAGTTTACTGACATCAGTAACAAACATTATTTTTCCATAATTCAAAAAATCAAGAAAAATTATAAACATGGCTTCTCTACACCCCCGTGAGACCGAGGAACAGTTATAAACATTACTTCTTCATTTGACAGTAATTATAATAATACAAGTAATAATGAACATACATTTTCCATACTCCTTGTGAGACCAAGGAAGTAGAATAATCAAAGTTTTTCTATAACCCTCAATACCATGGAACAATAAAAAACATGGTTCTTCTACACCACCGAGGAAGAAAAGAAATAACCATAATAAATAAAAAACGCACACCAATTCTTACATATCGCTTGTGAGACCGAGGACTAATAATCAATAAACAAATGGAAGAATGTAAAACGCATCTCCATGACCCCGTACGAGTGAGGGACACTAATCTATGTGTCTATAACAAGGAATAACGAGACAGTGGGACAAGGATATAGACCTCCGGATCAATATGAGCTACAGTGATAGCCGCCCCCCGCCTCTCACCGCTCACACATATTACCCCCAGAATGACGCGCCACACTTCCCTCGTGGCCTAAACTAATAATAAGGTTATCGTCGTTATAATGATACCTTAACAGATGTGGACATGCTTTACGGATACCTTAAAACTTTATAGATTTTGTCTAGTTTTAAAAATAATGAACTAACAAATTTAGTAGTATTATCAATGTTTACACAAACATTGATGAACACACTACAATTTAAGTTTTGGAACTATGCCAGAATTTGTTATACAGTACTGTAGTTATTTTAAAGCTCCACTCTTTGTACTGTGATACCCAGACATAAAGTTTTGGAAATGTAATAGTAAAATAAAGGGATATTTATAAAGCTAAACACAAACTCAAACACAATTGGCTTTTTATGGCCACACAACCAAACACTTCAGCAATACACTGATTCAGTTAACTAAATAACCAACTCATTAACTATAAGTAGTGTGCATTAGAATTTACTTAATTACCTAAGTAAATATAATGCAAACACATTAGAATTTACTTAATTACCAAAGTAAATGGAAAGCAAGCACAATATGTAAAAAGAAGAAGTTTTAACAAAACTTCACATTACACAGAAGCAGAATGTGATGCACAAGATAAGACTATTAGAAAATTGGAAATAAAACTCTCCAATAGCAATGCAAAAAAAAAAAAAAAAAATCCGGGGGATATTAGTGTCGGGTAAGATGAGTAAAAAAGGAACTGGGTATCACACGTATCTGATAATATGGAAGATCAATATGTAATATACTTTAGTAAATATGAGCCGGGTGCCCTTCAATAATTAGCATAAAGGAATCTAAACAGCCAAATATGTCCAACACTGAAAAGTACAGTATACCGGTATGTAGAGGTGTTGCAAAGAAGAAAAATTCAAATACCTCTCTATTAATAATTATATTAACTCAAAAATATGTGTGAATAAAGGTACCATATGAGGAGGGTCACTTCTCTGACAACCATTCAATTATAGCATCTCCAGGTCAAATCCAGAAGAAGCTAAAAGTGAAAGAAGCAAAAAGTACTCCTCGTAGCCTACTGTGTTTATAAACATTGTAACTTTTCAGAGTTTGTTTTTCACCGAGGTAAGTGTGGCACGTCAGAATAGTGGATAGTATTACTGGGAACCGATACTGGTAATTGTGAACTGGTACTGTTTATCGGTAACAAGTACTGGTTGTTGTGAACCAGTACTGATCTTTGATAACCAGAACTATTTATTAGTAACACATACTGATCACTGGTAAAAACCTACCAGTTGTTTTGAATCAGTACTGGTAACTGGTACTAGTTGTGATCAGTACTGATCACTGGTAACTGGTATAAGTTGTTGTGAACCAGTACTAATCACGAGTAACTGGTACTGATCAATGTGAACCAGTACTGATTACTGGTAACTGGTACTATTTGTTGTGAACCAGTAACAGTCGTCAGGAAGCGGTAGGTACTCCAGGGTGGGGGATGGCAACACAATTGGTTGGGTAACACACCCAGTACAACCCACAATACACAGTATTGTTTATGTCGCGCCGCCGCACACATCCAGCCACCCGTCTTCTAAAGTGCCGCTCTGTCAGGTTTGTTTACATTCCCACCCCGTTCACTGGCTCACACAGGCACTGCCGCAAGACCACCTGGGCAACAGAACCTAATTATCCCTTTCAATCAGATCAATGACTTTAATTTGGGCTATAACAGCCCTCCTTTATTTTATAATTCCCTGATTATTATTTTTAGTTTAGGAGTGATATTTATAAATATAAGAATTGATTGGAAAATTCACAATGTAATGAATATAAGACTGGAAATTTTTTACCCACATCAAAAATAGTGTTTATTGTAATGACACAACAGTTTTGAAGCTTCAGCTGAAACTGCCACATATTTACAATATTTTTTATACATGGTCTCAAGTTTGCCAGTCAAATGATTGATTGGAATTGTATTTCTTAACACATGACTCCAAAGAGGTCATTCCTAAGTTGGATACACTAGAATCATCCTCGAGCTATGTACCTGGAATTAATTAAATTGGTCAGTGTCTGATTCAAAGACTAAAAGGAACTAACACACTGGGGTTTAACTTCTGTATCTTGATAACATATGATAGCTGGTAAGTAAACCAATTAAATGTTTAACTCAGTTTGAGATCATCAAACAAAATATATTAAATTATATGTAATCAGTTCAAACGCTTTCCGCCATGTTCTTAAATGCAGGAAGGGGCTTGTGCTCTTTGCCTTTCCCCCATGGATAATAATACACGGGAAGGGAAAGTGAGCCCCTTGCCCTTATATCTATAACTATGGCCCTTTAACCCTTCAACATGGTGACATATTTGTGTACCCTATTTTTACTACCGGCAAACAAATTTATTCATCTTATAAATTATCTCTCGTAATCATGTCGCTCAAAATCAACCATAAGCTGAATAAAATTGTCTATTGGTAACCAGAATAATATACATTAGACATCACCGTGCAGAAGGGAATAGTTTGCATCACATATATGCAATATGTAACAGTCCCTTAAGGGGGTAGTACTTGCTTTTTATGGACCCCCTTCTCCTTCATGTTTAGCATATTAATTTTCCTGGCAAGCGATACAGAGCCTCTAATTTTACTAAGAACCGGACTCTGGCCGGCACATTTTTCTACCGAAAAATTTACAAAATTTATCTTGAAAGGGGGTCTAGGGGGTGTTTTTCTAAGCTTGATGGAGGTCTAGCAAAGAAACTCAAAAATATATAAATTACTAAATATATAGAGCCAAAACCAAGCACTACCCCCTTAAAGTTTCCATGACATATAACCAAGAAGCAGTACAGTGTGAATATCCCTCTGTGTGTGAGCCTGGGGTGAACTAACACAAATCGCCAAACCACAACTCAGACGCGGCACTTTCAGGTGGCTCTCCAAACACACGCACCTTTGCATAAGAGGGAAAGAAAGGGGTAGCAAAATAAAACGATCGAAAAAAAATATAAAGTTCCCTTCACAAGATATTACATAATAATAGAAAACTCTGGTTCATATAACAAAAATAATCTTCTCATCCACCTGATTTGTGCCAACTCGTTCGTCCTGTTGTGATACTCTCAAATGACTAAGAGTCTAGCGGCTTACCAAACACCATCTGTCGATACGCTAAATAAACATCAAACTCCATCGCGTTGTGCCCGCACTCGTTTCAAACAGTCCGATAATCACTAAGAAAACTTGTATCCGAGCTTGTTTCCCTGATAATCATTAAGAAAACTATCAGTAGCTATTGTAGGTGATGAGCAAATTGTTTCAATAAACTAGTGTTGCAAGCCTCTCTCTCTCGAGCTATCCCAAAACTACGCCCGTTTAGCACCGCCAGAAATACAGTAATAAAAAAACCCGCTCTCAACACTTTCTCAATAACAATAATTATTGTATACCATTAATAAATCACTATATACCATTTGTATAAATATTCAATACAAACAAAGTTGTAAAGCAGTTTCCATTGGCTCCCCCCTTCTAATTTTATCATTATAAATTACCCCCCTAAAAAAGGTAAATTTAACAAGGTTTTACTATCTCTATATTATTTGACTAAGACAAGTTACCAAATGATACTTCAAGATACAATAATATTAAAAATGGGAAGCTGTATATCAAGGTCTGATCGTTTGTGAAATTGTCAAGTGAGGCGTGCGGTGGCATAGGTAGTGGAGTGCCAACCAAACCAAAATAAAATATATATTCATATAAAATTATTTAACTTTTGACGGTTTATCTAGGGAGATAGTTTCAGACTGGTTACGGTACTGATCCAAAATGCTATTCCCCAAACAGAAACTTTCTCCGCAAATAAACCACTAAATTATCCATCTATTTACACAAATAAATAAATGTTGGATAGGTTGGTTCTGTGCTGCCTTTGCCGCTGCAGTCCTCCAGTGTTTATATCCTGAGGGTGCGGGAATCCTGAATAACATGACATCTACCTCACACTGGTGCTGAGGGTCACTTCGTAGGACGCCAGATTTTCAGAGACTCGCACGTTGGACAGCAAGGCAATCTTCGTATTCCTTACAGTTTTCCTGCATAATTACCGGCAACTTTCCAGAAATTATTTTGCTGGTGTTCATTCAGTAACTGTCAGCCCTATACAAGTTCAGCTATGGAGCTCAGAGGTCTGGTTAAAAATAATAATAAAACATACTGTATACTGTATATAAAAAAATATATATAAACTAAGAAAATTCAGTAACTTTTTGGTGACATGTTGACTTAAGTGACATATATTTCATGTATCTCTCATTTTTCACACACATTCTATGTAAGTTATGTTGAATCCACGAGTGAAAAACCATAACAGTTAACAGCTTGTCCAAGAATGGTTGGAAAACATACAACGAATCTCTGAAAATCCGGCCCCTACCCACCCATCTCTCCATCTATTCACGCTGTAGGTTTATGGCACGCGCTAACACAATCCACCTTATCAGTCTGGTCTTGGTAACACAGTAATAAGCATTGCAGTAATATGGGGCGCCTTACTGATTGACTTCGGGGACCACAGGAGAGAAGCTCGGTACTGTACGAATCTTTGAAATTTGGTTATTGGAAAGTTGCGGTGAAAGTATGAATAGTATAAAATAGCTCAAAAATCCTGACTACCACTAAGTATAATATAATTGCTAAAATCTTATGAAATGGATAACCATCTTACATAGATCTTGAATCAACACTACTTCCAAGATATGCCAAATTTTTAAAACCATATTAAGCTATTACGGACTTCTTCAATGTCCATTATCATAACAATCAATGTAATTTTATAATGAGAATTTTGATTTTTCTTGATCAGTCCCAGTGGCTTCTTCTATCTACTCTAATAAAGTTAGGCAAACTGTAAAATCCAATCCCGAAAGTTGGAACCAAAATGCCAAGTGGTAGATTTCTGACAGCACCGAGATTTCGTCCATTGTGATCCCCCTTACTCTCCACTCCGACTGGTAGACAGGGCCTGGCGGGTGGTCACTGGAGACACCATTGTAAGAGAGATTTGTGCCATTAAAGAACTTTTGACCCTGGCTGTACAAATACTGTAAGGTCAAATTATGTTCAGGAAAAAAAAAAAAAAATCCATGTAGGTATTACAGTCTTCATTCTAGGTTGGGCAGAAATCGTAACCTCTAACGTCTGTAACTCAAAAAGGGCTAGAGCAAATAAGCTGTCAATTTCCACACCTATTCCCTAGCCAAAACTTCTTATTTGGTAGAAATATTAGCTCGATTACTCTAGTCCTTTTTGAGTTATGAGAGGTTGGTTGATCTCTGTTTACTATGAGTTCTCCAGTGATGGAAGACTGGTGGCTTGATTTCAGTTCATTGAAGGACCCGCAGAATGCCGCTCTTAGGCAGCATAATGTGTAAAGAATGTGAGAAAAGGGATTATATGATCAATTTGTAACAAGAACTTATAAGAAGACATAAAATATTCCTTTGTAGTGTCTTGTCCTTGCTTTTGTTTGTTTATTTTGCAAGTTTTACATTATTATTTCTGAATCAAAATTTGAAGTACTGTACAGATTTAATTGTCATATGCTAACGGATGAAGACCAATGATTAGAGAAGACTTTGTTTAGCATACTGTACTATTTTTTAGATTTATAGACTTTTGGCCCATTAGTTTGGCGATTTTAAGATTTTTCACTCCATTTCTTCGTCAATATTAAGACTTTGATGTCCTTTAGCTATAAAAAAAAATCCTGGCGAGCGAAAGCGAGCCTGTAATTTGAGAAGGAATAAAAAAAATTCTACCAAAAAATGAACAAATTTATCTAGGTCTAGGTTTTTTTTTATAAGCTTGATTGAGGTCTAGTGAGGAAACTAAAAAATAAATTAATAAATTAATATATAGACCAAAAACCAAGCACTAGCGCCTTAAAATTGTGTGGTAAAGGTATGAAGCTGGGTAATATTACAATAAGTTGATAAGTCAAGTGCACCATTCCTCTCTCTCTCCTCCCCCACCAGGCCACTCTTCTCCCAAACATCTTACACTTATTAGAAGAATGGAAGAACCCAAACCAAAGCGATGTCGTCCTGTCCTATACCGTTTTTGTTTTTTTTCAGCTGACGGTAAATTGCGAAGTTCCCATCAAGATTTCTCCGTTATTTTGAAGATTTTGTAGTGAAATAGGATACTAATTATATAAACTTGGGTCTTAATATGAGGCAGAGACATAGTGGTTTCCTATTTTTCAATCAAGTATCGAGAAATTAGCAGCTATGGGATTCAGTTTACGTCAGATGAAAAGAAACAGTATAGTTTGTGTTGTGTTTCGTAGAGTCGGGCGTGTTCAACTCCCGTCGACTTGACCAACTAAGTACCCTTTAAACCTTAAGACGTGCAAAGTTATGTGGGAACCATTCTATCTATATTAAATAATTATTATGATCTTATGACTATTTTAAACAGGTTTCAAAGGACCTCTAGGTAATTATATTTAAATTATTCTTCCTGATAATAAATTTAGCATTTTACTATTTTCCTTCAATATATTACAACATAACTTTACTTATCTAATGAAAAATCTATGAGGATTATTCTAGGTTAAGATTATTACTGGTAACTTGTGTCTGCCGTAAAGCACAGAGCTATTGGGTTGGTAAAGTACGCTGGAGTTGATCATGTTGAACTACTGGAAGACACAACACAATTGGGGTATCTGTGCTAAGTTCCTCGCAAAATAGATTAAACAAAATGTATAATAAGCAGTATGTAACGTTCGGTAGACACAAATACATTCATGTAAGTCCTTAGCCCTTCCAATCAGATGATAATTTTTTATGTTTTCCCAAACTACCACCAGACAATTGTATTCAACCTAAGTTATAGAAAAATCTTTCATCTATCACACAAGTTCAAACCCGTCTTTCTAATGAGAGCACCAAGGCATTCAGAATGAACAGGGTTTGAATCCTACTGGTAAATGAAAGATTTTAAACATGGTAATGTATTATTTCATGTAGCAGTTTAACAGCCCTCTATGTTGAACAAAATGGTCTGGTGGTGGTCAATAAAGCATTCAAAATCATCATCTGCTTGAAAAAGGTTTAAAATGCATCTACAAGGCAATGGGCATTGTCGAGCTTATATCGAGAGAAAAAAAAATGCTTTGTGATATTAAATTGCATTTGTCATCCTCAGAAAAATATATACATCCCCTTCTCTTTGAGACCATGTGGGTAATCTCAAAAAATGTGTGTTGAACTTTTATATCATATTCAAACTTTACATAAATTATACTGAATATATACATTAATACTAAAAGCCTCACACACACTACAGGTGTTCTCTTTCAGCATACAGCTAGGATATCACACTTCTCAGTTACTATAAATATGACCAATACCACAGAGAGAATTTTAAATACAACTTTACAACGCTTGAACTAATGGCACATTTTTTTACAAGCAGAGGGCTTACCGACGATGCCACCAAGTCCGTCATTTCAATGCTCTCGTAAGTCTAGAGCCCACAAAAATATTCCATAAATATTTTGCTATCTTCATATGGAAAGGAAGACTGGGTAATGCACTATACATCAACTATATGAAGACTTATATTTGAAAGAAACTATGTGCAAAGCCCCAGTGAAGAGCCCGAGACTGAACACCTCCACTAAATAGGAGTTCCAGTATGGAGTATATTTATAGCCAAGGAAGACCGGCAAAGCAATATAAAATAGAAAAAATACAAAATGACGTAAGAAACTAGGCTATGACTTGAACTGCGCTTTGTGAGTGTTGAACTGCTGGACTTGGTGAGATACAAGACTCACCCCACACACTGGTACAAAATGAGACACTAACTGCACAGTCGAGTTCAGAAGTTCCTGAACAACCTTGAAAAGAAACTGGGTAACCTATAGATGATGATAATGCATTTGTCTGCTTGGTCTCAGTGCTGTACAGTCTTGCAAAAAAGTCATGTCATACTTCCTTTTCTTTTATCTTTAGTTTTCCCTCTGATGATGAAGAAAACGGACAACTTGATACACCTGAATGAAGATATAAAGATCACCTATTTATCATTTTACATCAACAAGAATCTTGATATTAACTTGATACTATAAAGAATTCATTAGGACCTTTGGGCATCACTGGATAACTTGCATTCTATAGGTTGCTCAATTTTTCATCAAGATTGCAGGTGAACTAGATTCCAACTGTGCACCCTCAACGCTTCACAGAGATATCAACATGCAATCCTCCGCACAATGGCGGAGGATCGCTGACTTCTTAAACTGACTGGCTCCGAAGTTGACTCAGGATTGGGCGCGGTTGAATCTCTGCCATCACCATTATTGAGGGGGCGGCAGAGATATGTTTACTACCGGTATTTCTTGCTTTTCGTTCAACTAACTTGAATGCACCACAGAATTGCTTACTTTGTGTCTTGCTTTATCGGTATTTCTTGCCACTCGTTCAACTAACTCAAATGCACGACAGAATTGGTTACCTCTCATCTTGTTTCGTTCACTCCAAGAAATGACTGTGGCACCGAACCTCTCATTTGCTTACCACTCGTTCTACCAACTCGTGTGCCGTTCAATTGGTTGCTACCGAACTTGTCTCTCTCAATCTACTACTTTCCTCGCCACATATGCGAGTGACCTGCTTGGCACAGATCTGTCCTTGCCGCTTGTTCAACTCAATACCTAAACTTGACTCATGAATGTGACTCAGACATGTTTACTCCTTGCCATTAGAGACCCTACAGTAAGAGAGATATGCAGTGGCCATCTTTCTGTCTGTTAGCTATATTGGCTTTATGATTAATTTTGTTTATATCTTTTACTTGGATCAAGCAAAAGTTACATAATTGGTCTAAAAAACAGTATTGAAATTAACTTGACCACCGAATATGTAAATTGAGAAAATTACTGCATACAGTACAGTACTTGCATGATGAAAATATACTTGTCAACATATGGGTACTGTACACTATACTTTATTTTATTTTTTGGTTTAAACTATGTGTCCTGTTGAAGTCAAATAATTGGTTGCTACGGGAAAGAAAAACTAGTGTGGCAGCAATATGGTTGATGTGGGCCAATCTCTGTTACCTTACGGTCCCTACTTGTCACTCACTTCACTACAATCCCAGGGTGGGGTGCCTCAGGACTGGTTGCCACTGAGGCGAGAGAGTAGTGCGGCACAGAACTGCTGTGGATCAGTGTGGTCAGGGTGACAGGCCAACACAGCGCGAACCTGTGCCTCGGGGAAGAGCTGCGAGAGGTGGTAGAACGCCCGGAATCGTGAGTCTTCGTGACTCGACGGTGCTGGGGGTACGGAGGTGGGGAATGATCCACTCAGCGATCCTGGGGACTGCTGCGGGGAGAGTGGCCGGGAGACCCCTGCCCCGGTTGACCCCAAAATGTAACTACAAATTTTTTGTGGGTCTGTCTCTTCCGGATACATCGCCATGACTGCTCTGACCTGTGCCTCTGGGAATAAATTAGATAGATGGTAGAAAACTCTCAAGCGGACATCTTCGTGACTACTACTGGGACTGGGAAAGCTGCTGCTTAGACTCTGCTGTGATGGTAGTAGGCTCCCCATACTGCCCATGGATGGCTGTGACTGTAAACTCATGGGGGGCTGCTGTGGTGGCATGTGCTGCTGGGGTGGCGTGTGCTGCCTGGGGGATACACTGGGGGAGTGATGGAGGACTGAGCTCTGTTGTGGGGACATGGGGCGTGACCCAATGGGGCCTGGGGAGGGGGCTCCTGGTCCTGGTGTGGGGCTGGGGCCATGATGGGGTTGACCAGGGGGGAAGGGTGGCAGACGACCCAAGTGATCCTCAAACATGTCCGGGAAGTAGTGGTGAGTCTCCCCGCCTCCGTATACATTTAGCCTAGTGTCTGAGGTGGAGTTGAGGCGGGTGATGTGTGGTGGCCCTAGCTGCTGCTGCTGCCCACCCCAGATGGGGTCGGGAGCCGAGGCGAACCGGGTGACATGGGGGTGAGAGTAAGTGGGGTAGAGATGTGGTGGCAGGGAAGACAGGTGTTGTTTGGTGTCCTGGGAGGAGTGGCGAGCCAGAGGTGCGTGTCCCCCCGTCTGGAGCTGCTCTCGGCTACCGTAGGGAGAGGAATAACTCGGGGACACCACCAAACTCTCACCTTCACTCCTCACACTCCTACTAGGGGACGTCTGACCACCCGAAGACTGGGATTGTTGCTGTTGCTGCTGCTGCTGCTGCTGCTGCTGCTGCTGCTGCTGCTGCTGCTGTTGTTGTTGTTGTTGTTGTTGTTGTTGTTGTTGTTGTTGCTGCTGTTGCTGTTGAATCTGAAGATGTCCAATTGGGAAATGCTCTGGCGCTGGCTCCCTGAATCCCACTATCTTGTAGAGCCGGGAATCATAGGCGGGGTTTAAGGTTAATTGTCTCTGCAGCTTTCTGTGTGGGTTATCTGAGCTGGCAGGATCAGGGTCAGACAACTGCTTGGCGATGGGTATGTGAGGATTGTAAGGCTGGCCAGGCGGGCTAGTTAAAGTACTACCCTGGCCCTTCCACCCCCAAGTAGGAGACCCATAGCCAGCTGAGGGGTACATATGGTATAAGGAAGAGTCACTCTTGAACATGGTTGAGGAACGCAAGGGGTCTAGCGGCCTGGAGTCAAGCGGTCTCTGATCAATCGTCCTCTGATCTAACGGCCGTTGATCTAGCGTTCTTTGGTCCAGTGCCCGGGGATCATGTGGCCGAGGGTCAGGATGCGGAGGCATGAGGTGGTGGTGTGAGGGCTGCTGTGCCAGGTCCCGGGAAGGGGTCTCCTGGGTGAGGGCGGAGGGCAGGGCGGAGGGCAGGGTGAGGGAGACAGCCGGGACGGGGACGATGGAGAGGGTTCGGGCAAGGGGCTTCTTAGAGACCTCAGATTCTGACACGCCCACTGGCAATGACAAGCTCTTTCCTCGCAGACCATCACCTGGGGATCACATTCAGGTTAGTAATTTACAATGACACTGGTTGAGATGTACAGGTTGAAATGTTCTAATGGCAGAGTTACCATTTTAGATAAATAAATACTTTTTGGTCATATAGGGTTTGATCCTAAAAAACATAATACTATAGAACACATATAGTAATACTTATATTTTACTATCACTAAACATAGTCTAGTTTGACATAGTGTGGGTTATCAACTAGTTATGTATAGTCGATTATATCTTTCCTGTGATGTGCCTTAGTATGTAGTGTGATGTGACATGGAGTGGTGCAACATGCTATGTTATGATGTATGGTATGTTGTGCTGTGTGGTATGGTGTAAGATGGTGTGAACTTAAGTTAAGCTATCAAGATGTGTCATTTACGTCACAATCTCTATAAAGAACAATGAAGCAATATTAGGTTTGTGCTATTAATACAAATATTAAACTATATATCACTCTCTGCTCACCTGGTGACGAATCCCTGCTTTTATTCTGCTGTTTACTCTGGTAGTGTCTCTGCGCCTGTTCTTGCAATCTTTCCGTGACGGACTTGAACGGCACGGTGCCCCTCTCTGGATGCATGTACTTGCACTTGTTTCCGTAGGTGCACTTGCGGGCGTAGGGGCACGGCGCTTGCTTGTCCCTGGCTACCCGACGGAGGAAGACATCAAGGGTGGGCCCGTTGCGTCCTAGTGGATCGTCTGGGGGCACAAATCTCCCATTCACCCAGGAGTACATCAACAAACTCTCTTCCACAACCCTGCGGAAGCTTGGAGACTCCGCCGACAGATCCCGATAGTTGTCATTGCTAACGACCACTCCGCCTGCTTGTACTGCCTCGTTCAGGATGTAACGATCATCGTACGAGACTATCCTCTTCCCACCACATACTCTAGATGGCGTGAAGACCAGTACCCGTTCACGTTCCAGCTCTAGGAGAATTTCTTGGTCCGCAGTTGGCGTGTCCCACCGAGGAGCTTCCTTGCGCCAGGCCGGGACAAAGACAGTGATTTCAGTGTGGCCTCGTGACCGGAACCAGTCCACAGACACTCGAAGCCCACGGCACGAGAAGGTGTTTTTGTTTCCATGGCTGAAATATGAGAAAAATAGTGTTACATTAACGTCATCTTAAATAAATAAATATATATATATATATATATATATATATATATATATATATATATATATATATATATATATATATATATATATATACAGTATATACAGTATATAATATGAAAAAGTACCACATATTTTTAATAACTATACATAACGACCAATTATTTAAACCTTATCAAAATGAGAACCCCTTCCTAAACTCAAAATACCGGTACTCATATTGTGGTAGCTAGAATTTAAGTACACGTCCATCACTGCCATGTATTAATGTAGGCCTACTCGAGAATACTTTTAATAACCACGTGACCATGAGAAGCCTTTCGTAAACAGAGAATTACCCAGTTATCTAGAATAAAATTAAAGCATACATTCTACTTAGAGGGTTTAAGAAAGTTAAGTTTACTGTCATAATTTTTATCACATACAGTCAATAAGTTTAATCCGCAGTCTCGGAAATTTTAGTTATGCAATTATATTTGTTTCATATTGCTGTAGGAAACTGTATTGCTTATACATTTATTAATTCATCTCTTTTTCCATTATATACATTGCACATAATTATACAGTATAAGTAACACCCCATTCTTAACATTAATAATCACTTATAAACCCCTATGTACTTGAATAAACTAATGAAAACATATGGTCCTCCCGGGATTCGAACTCGGGACACCACACCCTTAACTTTTAAGTTTTTCATATGTCTAAACAATATTCTGAGACTGCGGATTATACGAGTTGACTGTACATACGATGATAACTGATATATAAAATAAATTAAGCTAAAGAGAAGATGTAAATAGTCAACTATGATGAAACGAAGAAACATTAAAAGCAGACAAATATAATTTATAATACGATTTCATAATCCCGGAGAATCTGTGAGTCACAATGAGTTTCTGAGGAGTTTGTGCAAGGGGTGAGAGCTAGGATAACACACACACACACACACACACACACACACACACACACACACACACATAACTAGGGTAATACACACATAACACACACACACAGAACTAGGGTAACACACACACACACACACATAGTAGGATAACACACACACACACGCACAAGTGCCATACAAATAATCATACACATATAACAATACAATTGCTCATTATAAATCAAAACACATGCACACATACATAGGCTGCTCACAAACAACACATGCATAGAAACATCATACATATACCGGTACATATTGATAACAAGAAACTAGTAGACAACTGAATTATCTCATTTAATCTAATATCTTTATTTTACAGATTGATAGATAGATTATGAGGAAGATAGTGTGTCATATATTACGGCCTACTAACTAATTGGTGTGTAATGAGGTGTGATACTGTACTAGTTCTCTCTCCCTCCCCCCTCGCTCTCTCTCTCTCTCTCTCTCTCTCTCTCTCTCTCTCTCTCTCTCTCTCTCTCTCTCTCTCTCTCTCTCTCATAACAAGGCCACTCCACCCACTAGCCAGCCGCTGCACTTTCTTTCCGTCTTCATTAAACAGATTACAAGTTGCATGCCAGTACATTATTTACACCAATTATGTCCAACCCTTCTTTTCCGGCTTCTTATCCTACGAATATACTTACTCCCTTATATCTCTTATTGTGTATTTATGTAGATTGTTTACTGGTATTTGTACTTCTTTGTATTACAGTAATTATATGACAATTTTTGTATTATAGAAAACAGGTACAGTTCTATGCACATACAGTATATATATATATATATATATATATATATATATATATATATATATACAGTATATAGGGTTATCCAGAACAAATAGGAAATATTATCATCATAGTCACGTTGCTCGGGGTTGAAAATACCCGTTATGTAGGCTATACCAAATGTAATAATCCCCTTGATAAGCAATCCCCCAGTCCAGTAATCCCCCAGTCCAGTAATCCCATTAAATGTATGTACCATTTCCCTGAGTAATCCTGTAGTTACGTAATCCTCCAGTCTAATAATCCTGTAGTCAATTAATCCCCTAGTTAAGTAATCCCCTAGTTAAGTAATCACCCTAGTTCCGCAATTCCCTATTTAAGTAAATCCCTCAGTTAAATAATCCCGTAGTTAAGTCAATTCCCTCGTGCAGTAATCCCACAGTTAAGTAATCCCCCAGCTAATTAATCCCTAGTTAAGTAAATCTCGTAGCTAAGTAAATCCTCCAGTGAAGTAATCCCCCAGTTAAGTAAATCCTTGGCTGTCAAGCAGTGAGAGTAATCCCACTAATCCCCCAGCAGCGTCCTCGTCGACCTCCCCTCCCGGATCCTGGGAACGGGTTTGGTGGGGGATTGGAGGAAGGAGGGGAGGGGGAGTGTCTTATTTCTTGCCAACCTGTCCAACCTGGGTGAATGGGGGAGTGTGTAGGTGTGGGGGGATTGAGGGAGTGTGGGGGAGGGAGGAGTAGGGAGAGGGAAGAGGGAGGGGAGATTGTGAGAGTGTAGGAGTATGGATGGGGAGAGGTATTGGGGTGGGGGTGGGGGAGTGTGTGGCTGGGTAGGAGAGGGAGATTGGGGCAGAGTGGGTATTGAAGGATGAATAAGGGGTGAGGGTGGGCAGGGGTGATTAGGGGGTGCCAACTAGGAGTAGTATTAGGATATCGTTGTGGGGGGGAGGGGGGTCAGGGAGTGGAGGAAGGAGGATTGGGGAGTGGGAAGTGAAGTAGGAAGGATTGGGGAGGGGAGGAAGGATTTGGGGAGTGAGGAAGGGAGGGAAAAATAAAGGATTGGAGAGTAGGAAGGGAGGGAAAAATAAAGGATTGGGGAGTGGGAAGTAAAGGAGGGAGGGAGGATTGAAGGAGTGGGTGGAGGCTTAAATCATGCATAACTATTATTAACTAACCATAAGCTCTTCTTAACAGATCAAGTCATTACAAAGGAATACATAAAGTCGTGAACACCCCGGGGTACCAGTTAGTCAGACCTAGAACAAACAAGGTCTGCCCGTGACCTCCATTCAGAGCCAACCTTAAGGGGGGTCACCGGCTTTTTGTTTTATCTTTATCTCCTTTTCTCTCTTTCCCTGGCTTGTACCCATTTGGCCCCATTCAGCCAACTGTTTTAAGACGTTTAGCCCCATCCAGGTGTCGATTTCTTCCTGGCGAGCGATAGCGTGCCAGCATTGTATGGAGAAATGCGGCTTCGCCGGAGACATTTTTCTATCGAAAAATGTACAAATTTAGCTTGCTGTCAAAACAAAAATATATATATGCTGGCTCGCTACCGCTCGCCAGGAAAATATTAACACCTGGATGGGGGTAAACGTCTTAAAACAGTAGGCTGAATAGGGCCGAATAGATACAAGCCAAAGAGAGAGGGAGAGAAAGAGAACAAAAGCGAGGTGGGCTCCCTAAACACTATCTGGGCCGAGGGAGATAATATTGGACCTCCCCTACATACGCGTGTGTGCGTGTGTAATTCGTCCCAAATATCACCCCAATTTAGCACCAACTGCAGCACGCAATCCCCCATTATCCAAATTAACAGACTAGGAATTGAACCCCTTGATGTGAAAGTGGTCTAGTTCCTACACCCACCGCATATATAACTACCACCTTTACCACTTACTACCACACCACTCTGCTACCACAACCATTACACCTACCACCATATATAACTACCACCTTCTACCACACCACTCAGCTACCACAACCATTACACCTTCCACCATATGTAACTACCACTTACTACCACACCACTCTGCTACCACAACCATTACACCTACCACCATATATAACCACCTTCTACCACACCACTCAGCTACCACAACCATTACACCTTCCACCATATGTAACTACCACTTACTACCACACCACTCTGCTACCACAACCATTACACCTACCACCATATATAAACTACCACCTTCTACCACACCACTCAGCTACCACAACCATTACACCTTCCACCATATGTAACTACCACTTACTACCACACCACTCTGCTACCACAACCATTACACCTACCACCATATATAACTACCACCTTCTACCACACCACTCAGCTACCACAACCATTACACCTTCCACCATATGTAACTACCACTTACTACCACACCACTCTTCTACCACAACCATTACACCTACCACCATATATAACTACCACCTTCTACCACACCACTCAGCTACCACAACCATTACACCTTCCACCATATGTAACTACCACACCACTCTGCTACCACAACCATTACACCCACCACCATATGTAACTACCACCTTCTACCACTTACTACCACACCACTCTGCTACCACAACCATTACACCTACCACCTTCTACCACACCACTCTGCTACCACAACCATTACACCTACCACCATATGTAACTACCACCTTCTACCACTTACTACCACACCACTCTGCTACCACAACCATTACACCCACCGCATATATAACTACCACTTACTACCAAACCACTCTGCTACCACAACCATTACACCTACCACCATATGTAACTACCACTTACTACCACACCACTCTGCTACCACAACCATTACACCCACCGCATATATAACTACCACTTACTACCACACCACTCTGCTACCACAACCATTACACCTACCACCATATGTAACTACCACTTACTACCACACCACTCTGCTACCACAACCATTACACCCACCACCATATGTAACTACCACCTTCTACCACTTACTACCACACCACTCTGCTACCACAACCATTACACCCACCGCATATGTAACTACCACTTACTACCAAACCACTCTGCTACCACAACCATTACACCTACCACCATATGTAACTACCACCTTCTACCACTTACTACCACACCACTCTGCTACCACAACCATTACACCTACCACCATATGTAACTACCACCTTCTACCACACCACTGCTACCACAACCATTACACCTACCACCATATGTAACTACCACCTTCTACCACTTACTACCACACCACTCTGCTACCACAACCATTACACCCACCACCATATGCAAGTACCACTTACTACCACACCACTCTGCTACCACAACCATTACACCCACCACCATATGCAAGTACCACTCACTACCACACCACTCTGCTACCACAACCATTACACCCATCACCATATGTAACTACCACCTTCTACCACAACTTACAGCTACCACCATATATAACTACCACAACCACTACAACTACCACCTTTACCACTCACTACCACACCACTCTACCACAACCATTACACCTACCACCATATGTAACTACCACCTTCTACCACAACCTACACCTATCACCATATATAACTACCACAACCACTACAACTACCACCTTTACCACTCACTACCACAACCATTACACCTACCACCATATGTAACTACCACCTTCTACCACTCTACTAACACAACCATTACACCTACCACATATATAACTACCACCTTCTACCACTCACTACCACACCACTCTGCTACCACAACCATTACACCTACCACCATATCTACCACCACAAACTGATAACTATCAATAATATTTCCAACATTCACAATCCAATTACATAGGATAACCAATTTTCTTTACCCATAACCATTTACTCGGTCTCTCATCCCAGTATACAGTATGTATGTAATTATATTCCTCTACACACACACTCACTCTCTCTCTTTTCTTCTCCCCCCCCCCCTCTCTCTCTCTCTTTCTCTCCCCCCCTCTCTCTTTCTCTCCCCCCCCCCCCTCTCTCTCTCTCTCTCTCTCCACCAATGCAGCAGCATCCTTGTGAAGGTTATCAGGCTCGAGTATGTGTGTGTTGCAACAATCCCATAATATACTGTACTTCTTTTTGCACCACACACACACACACACACACACACACACACAAGCACGCAGAGTCGCGCCCCGGTCTTCGCTAGGATCTACAGTATACGAAAAGTTTAACATTAATTTGGCGATTTTAACACCTTTCGCCATATGTCGTTGCCAATATTAAGACCTTTCGTGCCATTTAGGTGTCGATCTTTTTAATAGCGAGCGATAGCGAGCCTGTAATTCAAGAGGTATCGGCCTCTGGCCGGGACATTTTTCTACCGAAAAATGTACAAATTTATCTTGAACGGGGGTCAAGGGGATGTCATTTTAAACTTGATGGAGATCTAGGGAACAAACTAAAAACCGAAAGGGGGTCGAGCGGGGTGTAATTTTAAGCTTGATGGAGGTGTAGGGAACAAACTAAAAACCTCCCCTTAAAAATACCACTCCTAGTCCCAACTTCCAGGGGAATAAACGCCTAAACAAGAAAACTCCCAACCAGATCCTTGCTCCAATGTTTCTGAGAACGAGTTAGGTGTGGGTTGAATTTTGTTATAACTATATTTTCTCATACCTTTCCACTAGTTCCTCGAAAAATGGGGTTACTCTCAAATTAGTTCGGATAATATAACCGGATAATTGAACGAACTGGCTGTGGGTTTGAGTCTTGGTTTGTTATAATAGGCTTTTGTTCATTTGTTTTTATTTCAAAACTGGCTCTTCGAATAATACAGGTAGGCCTACTCACAATTAACAATATTGGGGTACTTTATGTATGTATGTATATACTCAGGTACATACCACATTGCTGGAGGTGGCCGACACAAGACAGAGCCCGAACAGAAATAACATTTAAAGTTCGTATTCTCAGGGTCCGGGACCACTTTCGCGTTCCCTTGCCCATTTCTCTGTCTGGTCGAGTAGGAGAATTATACAAGGGGAGGAGGATTCCTAGCCCCCCTATTATACTATATAATATAGCTAAGACTGGTTGTGGATTGAGAAATACTGAGGCACTGTAATTTTTGTTTTAAAAGTATATGATGTATCTTGGGGGTTTACGATTTGTTTGGGATATATACAATGTTGAGAGAGAGAGAGCGAGAGCACAACACTACTAAACAAAAACAATCCCTCACCTCATCGCCACATTGCTTCCGTCAATGATGATGGGCTTGAGTGTCGGTTGCTGCTGCTGCTGTTGTTGTTGCTGTTGTTGCTGCTGCTGTTCCACGTCCTCCTTGGCCTCCGTCTGCAGTAGGTGGTGGTGATGAAGGTCCTCGTGATGGTGGCCGTCGTCTCCTTCACTTCTGGAGGCGGTCGTACCCAAGCGAATGAGTTCCGCTAAAAGTTCATCCTTGTCAGCAGCGCCCCCGAGTTTCCCGAGAGCTTGTTGGACTAGACCCTCGCTGTACCCTAACTTGACACCGAATTCGACCTGTGATGCGTAACTCGGTCGTGGGGAGGCCCTCTCTACACTCTCGGCCCCTTCGCTGCCCCCCTCGCTCCTGCCACTGTCCGAGGGGACGCCGCCCCCCGTTGCTTGATTGGGCGCCATGGGGGGCTGTGTTAACGTCACCTTGGGAGGGGCGGGAGCAGGGGGGGTTACACATAGTGCTGGGGGGCTGGCAGGGGGAGGTGGTAAGGGCGTGGATTTGCTGGGGGTCTGTGGGGTTTTAGTGGGGGTTTGTGGTGTCGTTGGTGTCTTTGACGCATCTTGACTTTTGGTTGGCGTGGTGGAGGTCGTGAGGGTGGTGGCTGTTGTGGTGGTGGAAGTGGTGGTGGTTGTTATGGAGGTCGCTATAGGTAAACTGGAGGGGGCTATTGGTTTGGTTGTTGTGGATGGTGGTCGGTTGGTAGTGGTAGTGATAATGCTAGTGGTCCCAGTCCCTAACAGGATACCTTTGGCCGGGTCGCGACTCACATATTCGGCGAACTCGGCCCCTAGGGTATCCGAAACTGTGCGACAGACGTCCTCATGTTCGTCGTCGTCTTGTCGTTCACAGGGCTCGAAGTCGCTGTCGTAGCTGCTATCCTCGTTTTCCAGTTTCCTCCGGCCTCTTGTGATGGCTTCGCCTCCTTCCGTGGTGACTTTACTGCCATCCGAAGCGATATTATCACCATCCTGGGCGACATCTCCTACTCTCGCCCCGCTTGGAGATTTGAGGTCCTCCTGGGCGGGGCGAGGTGGGCGGGTTTGGGTGGGATCTTGGCTCTGGGATTCGGCCACCTGGGACATGGCGCTCAGCAGGCACCCCGCTACCCCGCGTTCACCCACCACCACGGACACCACATCCTGGAAACAAACAACAAAAAGGCTGTTAGTGATGATGATGATGACAGTAGTAGTTGTAGTAATAACAACAACAACAATAATAATAATAATAATGTACAAATATTAAACAAGCTACTACTATTACTACTACTTTTTTTTTTTTTCAAACCACTCAGCCTGTGCATCCCCTCTTTTATATAATAAATGCATAATTATATAAAGACTAGAGAATTACTAGATTGCATCCCTTACGTCGTGTGCATTCTTACATTGGGGAACACCTATTGATTGTGTTCAGAATAAAAGATTGCAAGTATCCAAATGGTTAAGGGAAGATAGGCCGTTTTTCTGGTCCCCCTTCTTCCTCATATTTAGCCCCATTATTTTTCAGATTTTAAGACATTCGCCCCATTAGCGTGTCGATTTTAAAACCTTTCGTCCCATTTCGATATCAATATAAAGACCTTTAGTGCCATTAGGTGTCAATGTTTTCCTGGGAAGCGATAGCGAGCCTGTAATTTTAAGAGAAACCGGCCTTTGGCCGGGATATTTTTCTATCGAAAAATGTACAAATTTATCTTGAAGGGCCCCCCCCCTTCAAGACTCTAGGGAGTGTTCTTTGTTTTGTTTAAGCTTGATGAAGGTCTAGTGAGGAAAATAAAAAATAATACAAAAATATAACAATACCAGTCAGCAAATAAATACGTCCATCTCCCCTTAATATTGTGCAATCTTACACTGGCAACACCTATTTATTGGGTTCAGTGTAAGAGAGATTGCAAGTATCCAAATGGTTAAAAGAAAGTTGGAAAATACGCCTACAATTTGTCTCGCAGCATCCATCCTTTCTTACTTTCACTTAAGATACACACATTCACTTTCACTCACACACACTCTCTCTCTCTCTCATACACAAACACACTCACTCTCTCTTATGAGGTAGTTTGTTTGTTTGAAATGGTACCGGTATCTTGTAAAATTAATAATCACATCCAACAATAATTTAAATAACGTATATATTGTATTAATCTATTTGGAGAATCTACGTATGTTTACACAATCTATCAACATGTGTCTATTTATTTAACCCATTCAGTAACGGTGACGACATTTCCATTATATTCTGGGTACTTTTTTTTTTTTTTTTTTTTTTGTATTTGACGATTTCGTTAAGCTTAGGAAGGACGTCTATCAGTTAAAAGGCTACATACTATCTCAATCAACCCTTTTAGCTACCGTACCATATATCCTTTCTAAGCTTAATGAAGTCGTCCACATGTACGGTAGGTGAAATAACTTTAAAAATTACGTCACCGGTACTGAAAGGGTTAACAAGATAAATACGTATCTTCAGTATCTATCACTTGACCAACACAATAGAAAGATACTCCAGTAAGACAATATTCCCCCTATATATTTATTATCAACTGATTTATCGATCCATGATTATGTATAGACCAAAAGATCAATATATACGATCCATGATTATGTATAGACCAAAACATCAATATATACGATCCATGATTATGTATAGACCAAAACATCAATATATACGATCCATGATTATGTGTAGACCAAAACATCAATATATACGATCCATGATTATGTGTAGACCAAAACATCAATCTATAAATACACTCGAGTAAGACAATATTCCCCCTATATATTTATCAACTTATTTATCGATCCATGTTTATCTATAGACCAAAACATCAATCTATTCATTTATCTACACGTCCATCTCACTTACTGACACGACACCTAAAATACCCATACTTCAGCCTCAAATATAGTCTCTTATCTATTTATCTAAAGTATCTATCCATCTACCTATATCTATTTATATATACATCTACTATCTACACGTCCATCTTAACTGCTAAAACAACAAAACAAATTTTTCAACAACATAAATATACCTCCTAGTTATACATCTACAGTATCTATGTAACTATCTATCTATCTATCTATCTATCTATATATATATATATATATATATATATATATATATATATTACTCTATCTATCTATATATACAGTATACATATATATTACCTTCTAAAACACCACCAACAAAACACACACTCCAGCAACAAACAAATCCTCTCCTCACACACACACACATACACAAAGTCACTAGACCAACAAAGTTAACCTCTCTCTCTCTCTCTCTCTCTCACACACAAATCACAATCACCGTAGATGGTATTGTGAAAGTCCCTACGTCACCGTCTCCGTCACCGTAACGTCACTGGTGCCTTTCACTTTCACTGTTTAGACGCTCTGTGACGTCACTCTTGATGAGATGAGTTTTTGTTTTGTTTTTATTTTTAGAGTGACGTTGGAGTTTGATGTCGTTTAAGGTTGGCTGGTGATGTCTTTGTTTAAAGTGAATGTACTGTATAACGTATACATTCAGTACGTATTTACACACACCTACTGTATACTTGGTAGGCCTACATATACATAAACGCAGATACATATACAGTACATGCACAAACCGTCACAGGTATACACAACACAAAAAACATATAAAATATTTTGTATAACTAGACAGAAGACCAGATTGTGTTACCAAGTTAGTACACGTAAACACAAGCGTACATATATACTACTATAATACGGTTTATAATACCGGCACACACACACACACACTCTCTCTCTCTCTCTCTCCCAACACCTGCCATCCCTCCTTCTCCCTTACTTTCACCCGATCACACACACACACACACACATAATAATAATACACAGGTACACAAACACACCCTCACTCTCTCACACACACACACTAACACCCATACAGGCACACAAACGCACCCTCTCTCTCTCTCACACACACACACACCCACACACCAACATACACACCCCCACTCTCTCTCTCGCACACACACACACACACACACACACACACACTCACAAAAAAACACACACACAAACACACCCTCCCTCAATCGACTATAGTAAAATTAATTTTAAGAGGAAAATTTGTCTAACGAAAAATTTAACATTTATCTTGAATGGGGATCTAGAGTGAGTATTTTACAGGTGAGGTATAGGGAGAAAATGAAAGAATAATTAAAAGATAAAATAATCCCGGTCATCAAATAAATACGTCCATTGCCCCACAATATTGGTTAAGATAATAATATGACCAGCATATCAAGTTCATTGCCTTAAGGAGAGACTGGCCGTTTGTTTGGTCTATTAATTCATTAATTCATATATTTTTTTAGTTTCCTCCCTAGACCTCCATCAAGCTTAGAAAAACACCCCCTAGACTCCCTTTCAAGATAAATTTGTACATTTTTCGGTAGAAAAATTTCCCGGCCGAAGGCCGATTCCTCTTAAACTTGCAGGCTCGCTATCGCTTGCCAGGAAATAATCGACACCTAAATGGGGCGAAAGGTGTTAAAATCGCCAAACTAATGGGCCGAACGTCTTATAATCTCAAAACTAGTGGGGCTAAACATTAGGGAGAAAGTGGTCCAGAAAACCGGCCCGTCCCCCCTTAAACCCTTCAGTACCGGTACCGTCCTTTTAACTTTACTCTGGCTACTATTAGAGGATTGTATTCAGTTTAAAATAGGCCTCCAACAACTAACAGGCTTCGAACTATCTCACTTAACCCCTTTTACTGCCACAGATCCTTCTTATGCTGCACACAATCGTTAAAATATAGTTAGAATCAAATTAAAAAGCCATCGCAGCAACTAACAGGCATCGAACTATCGCACTAAACCTATTTTTACTACCACAGATCCTTCTTAAACTGCACAAAATCGTCTAAATATAGCTATAATCAAATAAAAAAGACGCCGCCGGTACAGAAGGGGTTAATAGGCTAAGGTTAGTACTGGTTGAGAAGGTCTATACTGTGTGAATTGACCACTTGCGAGTTTCCGGCTATAAGGAAGTTGGAGCTGTAGATATTGGTATTCAGCAGTTCAAATACGGTTGTAGTACATTTATAAATACATACAACCTAATTCATCACACTCTTCAGCCATTAGAAACCTGCGTAATCATTGCATTTCTATTTACCATCGATGTCTACAGCTCCACCTTCCTTATAGCCTGAAACTCGCCAATTGTGTGGTGACTCTAAGTGGGAGTTGATGACGTCACTGCTAACCTTCAGCCTCTATCCCAACCCGGAGACTGGTGCTTCATATGCCAGTCAATCCTGCATACAGAAAGAGGAGACTGGTGCTTCATATAACAGTCAATCCTGCATACAGAAAGAGGAGACTGGTGCTTCATATAACAGTCAATCCTGCATACAGAAAGAGGAGACTGGTGCTTCATATAACAGTCAATCCTGCATACAGAAAGAGGAGACTGGTGCTTCATATACCAGTCAATCCTGTATAAAGAAAGAGACTGGTGCTTCATATACCAATCAATCCTGCATAAAGAAAGAGGAGACTGGTGCTTCATATGCTAGTCAATCCTGCATATATACAGTATATATATATATATAATATATACAGTTACCGTCTATCCAGTATCATAAACAAAAGGTTAGTTACCCACTAAAAATATACCCCAACTCGTTAAAACCACATTAAAGCAGAATAACCGGAACTAGCGAAGAACGGGATCGAGGCTAAGCGCGCTAAATACCACAATTACGCAAAAAAAAAAAAAAAAAAAAAAACGCGCCACCAGGCTGCCCGACCGGTTTTGTGTGACGTCAGACCTAGGAGCACGGGGATTTTTGGTGCGCATAAAAAAAAAGGCGGTAAAAGAGCATTGTAGAATGTGTAATTATGTGGATCTGAGGAGGAGGTTGGGTGGGTGTTTTTTTGGTTGGCTGTACCCTATCCCCTTCCTATTTTGGCATTTAGTTCACACACACACACACACACACACACATATTATATCTACATACGTACATACGCACACAATACAAAAGACTAAGGTCTATATTAGGTGTTATTGTGTGCATCTGAGGAGGAGGTGGGTGACCTGCTTTTTTTATTATATTTTTGTATTTGTTTTATTATTAGTTTTGTTGTTTCACCTTATCCCCTTCCTATTTTGTTTATATTATCCAACTAACTCTTAACACACACTCACTCACTCACTCACACTCTCTCTCTCTCTCTCTTTTCACACAAAACATAGGTATAAAGTGTGTTATAAAATGTGTAATTGTGTCTGTCTGAAGAGGCTAGGTGGTTTGCTGGTTGAGTGGTGTGTGTGTGTGTGTTTTATTACGACAATCAACTTTACTACCACTACCGGTACTATTTTACCACCACCAATAACGACACCACAAACACCATCACAGCAACAACTAAACATCACCACCACCACCACAAACACCACCACCATCAACAACTAAAACATCACCACCAACACCACCACTAACAAACACCAACACCATGACAGCAACAACTACACATCACCACCACCATCAACAAACACAAACATCACCACCACCACCACAAACAAACACCATCATCATGACAACAACAACTAAACACCACCTACACCACCACCACAGCTATCAACAACAACAATCTTCCACGTCTGAGGATGGAACGCTAGGTAGGTACGGTAAGCGGCGACTTCAAAGATGGTCACCGGGTGGGATTGGTGTGAATAGAACAACAACAACAACTACTACTAGTCTACTACTATTACTACTACTACATTCATCGTCACCACCATAACTAATATAATCAGTACACCAACTACGGTATATCTACCACCATCACTACCATAAGACCACCACCACTACCACACTCACACCACCAACACTATGGTACCACACAACCACCACCACTACCACAATTATATCCACCAACAACACCCATGCACTCATCCACACACACAACCTCTCTCTCTCTCACTACAGGCTCTCCCCCCACCCACCCAGCCCTAGGACGAACACAAGGTAGGAATGGAGTATAAATTATAAGCCGTGACGTCAAAAGTGGTCGGCGGGGATTTTTGTAGAGAGATAAGTAGAATGATGAAGAAAAGTGAGGGATGAAAGGTAGCGAGGGGAGAGAGTGTGTGTGTGTGTGTGTGTGTGTGTGTGTGTGTGTGTGTGTGTGTGTGTGTGTGTGTGTGTGTGTGTGTGTGTGTGTGAGTGAGTGAGAGAGAGAGATAGAGTGTGTATGATGTGTTAAATGAGATAGTTTGTGGCCTTTCAATTGGTAAAGGTCCTTCCTTAACTAAATAAAATCGTCTAACAGTAACCAGACTAAACATTAAAAGGGCGTCACCTGTACTGAAAGGGTTAACAATGAAACAGGTACCGGTACCCAGGTTGACTGCAACACCGACGTCAAAGCAACCGCCTGACGTACACCTGTGACGTCCCTACCTAGGAAGACATAACTAGGGCGGTGGGTATCTGGTATAGTTTATTCACTGTAAGTAGGCGAGAAATCATGACCTCTATCCTCTGTAACTCAAAATGGGCTGTACCGGTACCCAATGTAAAGTATCTATATATAACTTAATACGTACTCAATGTTAAGTATCTATATATAACTTAGTACGTACCCAATGTAAAGTATCTATATATAACTTAATACGTACCCAATGTAAAGTATCTATATATAACTTAATACGTACCCAATGTTAAGTATCTATATATAACTTGGGGAGATTTCCACTTGAGGGAGTTTTTTCTTGACTCCTTTCTCCCTCATGTTTAGCCCCATTGCTTTTCTAATTTCAAGACGTTCGTCCCATTATTTTGATGATTTTAAGAACTTTCAATCCATTTCTGTCAATTTTAAGACCTTTCCTGCCATTTACGTGTCGATTTTATCCTGGAGAGCGATAGCGAGCCTGTAATGTAAGAGTAACCGGCCTTCGGCCGGTAAATTTTTCTGCCGAAAAATGTACAAATTTATCTTGAAAGGGGGTCAAGGGGGTGAAATTTTAAGGTTGCTGGAGGAGTAGAAAACAAACTGAAAACCTCCCCTTAATACGTACCTAATGTTAAGTATCTATATATAACTTTGAGCGTAACCGGATGTGACTGCGTATCGTATTGAGTGACATGTTTTATTTCTGAGAAGAGTGATGTCAGTCTATCCTTATTTTAGAGGGCTGGGGGAGAGAGAGTGTATAGTGTAGTGTGTGTGTTGGTGGGTAGGTAGAGACAACCAGGGGGTGATAAACGAAAGCCAAGTGCATTATTGTCATTCTATATTATTGTATATGCATAGACAATATAATGGTTTATAGTTCAAATAAGGTTTTTGAAGTGATAACATGGCCAAAACGATGCTATTTCATGTTAAGGGGAGGTTTTTAGTTTGGTCTCTAGATATCCATCAAGCTTAAGATTACACCCCCTTGAGCCACTTTCAAGATAAATTTGTAAATTTTTCGGTAGAAAAATGTCCCGGCTGAAAGCCGGTTCCTCTTAAATTACAGGCTCGCTATCGCTCGCCAGGATAAAATCGACACCTAAATGACACGAAAGGTCTTAAATTGACAGAAATGGGTTGATAGTTCTTAAAATCGTCAAAATAATGGGGCGAACGTCTTAAAGTTAGAAAAGCAATGGGGCTAAACATGAGGGAGAAAGGAGTCAAGAAAAAAATCCCTCAAGTGGAAATCTGCCCTTAAGTTTCTTGTATTCCTCCTCATAATCATTCAACTGCTCCAGTTTGACACCGTTTACAACACTACTATTTCCAAAGGTTTACTCTCTATATATCTATCTATCTATTTATGTATCCAACTACCTATATATCTATCTATCTCTCTCACACAAATATATACACACACACACACACACGCGCGCGTTTTGTTTTTCTCTCTCCCAGGCATACACCATTATTGGGGTCAAATTACACCCTTTCTTTTTGCAACTATACTGTATTTTTTTCCAGTTGATCGTACATTGAATCTCTTATTAGCTGATTTATCGATACTTAGTGGAAATATATGAAACTACAATGGCTGTGTGTCGTATTAATGCCAAGTTTTCAGAATAACCATCATCTTTCGCTACAAAATCTACCTTATAGCCGAGTAACAAAGATAGAAACATGACAGTTTAGGCTCAGCTGGAAAAAAATAACTATAATACCGGTACCGTACTACATGACACACACACACACACACAGTACGGTACCGTACTACATGACACACACACACACACAGTACGGTACCGTACTACATGACACACACAGTACGGTACCGTAACATCATCGAAATAAACCGATTATTGGTATTGTTTCTGTGAATATATGTTACCTTAGAACAAAATATATATCTTATAAAAACATAAGGTTTAACTCATTATCACACACTCACACTCACTCTCTCTCTCTCTTTCACACACACACACACACACACAGAGAAGAAAGCCGCCACCCACATCAACTTTCTCCTGTCTGTGTGTATGTCCACTTAAAAGACCACTTGATGTCTATCCTGGTCAGTGTGTGTGTGTGTATGTGTGTGTTTGGAGAGAGTGTGAATGTGTGTGTGTGTGTGTTTGTACCGGTATACAGTATGTGTGAGAGAGAGAGAGAGAGAGAGAGAGAGAGAGAGAGAGAGAGAGAGAGAGAGAGAGAGAGAGAGAGAGAGAGAGAGAGAGAGAGAGAGAGAGAGAGAGAGATTATACATACAGATATAGTTACAAATGGCCTTCCCACTCTTTTAGGGAACAATACCGGTAGGCTACGTCTTTTCATTAAACAGTGTTACACGAGCGATATTTTCCCACAATCTTTACGGGCAATTGTAATCTGCCAGCTTAAAAAAAAATATTGTTTAGAATCATTTAACTACCGGTACCTAACATAATCTATCATCGATCTAGGTGCTATGCCAATTCCAAAAAAGTTTCAAAATAACACAAGACAAAGACAACTCATCGAAAATAAATTGCCGGTATTTGGGCTCTGTGACATCGCCTTTAGCCCCCTGAGGATCACGACGGATTTTCATAGTAATCTATCTTAGCTATCATTAGACGATTTTCATAGTAATCTATCTTAGCTATCATTAGACGATTTTACACAGCTTTGGAAGGATCTGTGGACATTAACAGGGTAAAGACTCAATTAACCCTCTGACTTCCATATACTCTTCATATTTACATTAAAATCGTCTAATAATAGCCACAAGAAACTGTAAACACGCGTTATGATCCTCAAAGGGTTAAATACAGTACCGATATATGACAAGTGGTGAGAGCATATATTATAATAATTTATATAGTATTATTTTTGTTTTTAATATTTCAGTTTGATGGGTCACATTTACGGTCGAGATTAGCCTACCCACTTTGAAGGAAAACATTTACATATAACTGTCTTGATAACGCAATGCATAGTGCCGGGAATTTCGATGTGAGTATCCTGGGTTCAAGTCCTCGGAGTGCTACATGTATTTGTTGATTTCATTAATTGAGTTTAGATGTGAAGTTTGTTGGTGGAAAAACATAATGATTCCTAGAAAAATGGATGAATGGGGTGTTTCTATCTGGACCCCCTTTTCCCTTACGTTTAGCCCCATTAGTGTTGAGATTGTAAGACATTCGCCCCTGTCCTTTGGCTATTTTAAGACCTTTCGCCTCATTTAATTCTCAATTTTACGGCCATTTAGGTGTCGATTTTTTTCCTAGCAAGCGATAGCGAACCAGTTTTAGACCGATGCTTTTTTTTCTTCTACCGAAAAATATAAAAATATTATCCTGGGGGTAGTTTTCTAAAGCTTGATGGAGGTCTAGGGAGGAAACTAAAAAAAAAAAAAAAAAAAAAAAAATACAAATAAAAGAAAAAAAAATGCAAATGTGAATACTACTACTACTACTACTACTACCACCACTACTACTACTTTTTGTTTAATTATAAACCACTCAGCCTGTGCATCCCCTCTTTGGACCCTAAACCAGGTCAGAACAGTCATCAAAGCGTCCGACTTGGTAGTCATTCAGCTACTTACCATTCCGGGGTCAGCACTCAGACTCATCATCGTGGATTACTACTACTACATTGATTTTTATTTAATATTGTTCATACATTACTACTACTACTACTACTACTACTACTACTACTAGTACTACTAATAATACTAATACTAATAACAATATAAATTCTGCCCTTAAAATTACTGGACAGGAAGAGGGTGTAGAGAGAAATCCCAATGTGTAAGAATATGGGTTTAGTCACTTTACGTTGGAGAATTATCACATACATAGTAGCCTACCGTATTAATCACTTACTACACTATTTATGCTAAACCAGTGTCAGATGTTTTCGAGTTTAGTGAATCGTTAGTTGAATAAAATAAAGTTGAGATGTTTGCAATTAATTATTAAGAATATATTTGTTATCGATAACATAACAATCCCGTATAATTATCATAATTATAAATATAATAATAATAATTACTACTACTACTACTACTACTACTACTACTACTACTACTACTACTTTTTTTTTTTTACTACTACTTTATGTATTTGTATAATTTATCTTAGTTTATTTGTGTATTTTATATATATTTGCTTTTTGTTTTCTTCCCCCTAAGATAAACCTCAAAAAAAAAAAAAAATCGAATTATCTTGCGAATCACGTTTTGCGGATATAATGACTTGGAGAATTGTGCCCCTCCTGGCGTTCTGGGCCCCCCGAGAGTCAAGGCTGCCTTGGTCACGTGTTGGAAGGTCACACTACGGTAGGGGCACATAGGAGGGACACCCAGGACACATCCGCTACCCACCATACATGAAGGACACATAAGAGCACATTAGGGCTATAGAAGGAGATATTAGGATACCGCAGGACACATTAAGGATAGAGAGGGACACATAATAGGACACCCAGGACACATAATAACACATAAGGACATATTAGGGTAACGCAGGGCACAATAAGGACAAAGAGGGACACATAGGAGGACACCCAGGACACATCCGCTACCCACCAGACATTGGGATATGTAGGGACACATTAGAGATAGCATAAAGGACACAGTGATACGAGTAACCCCATGTGAGGATGGCCCTGTATTAACCCTTTCAGTACCAAGCCCTCTTTCCCATTGCATTCTGACTATGATTAGACAGTTTTATTTAGCTTAGGAAGGACATGAAGTAATTAAAAGGCTTCAAAGTAGCTCGAGTCACCCTTTTAACTACCACAGATCCTTCCTTAGCTATATATAAGCCTCTAGATATTTTTGAAATAATAGAAAAAGTTATACTCGGTAGTGAAGGGGTTAATCCATACAGTACCGGTACAGGTGCCATCCTTTTCATTATATTCTGGCTACTATTATACGCTTTCATTCAGCTATGGAAGGGCCTTGATCAATTATATGGTTTCTGGCTACTATTATACGCTTTCATTCAGCTATGGAAGGGCCTTGATCAATTATATGGTTTCTGGCTACTATTATACGCTTTCATTCAGCTATGGAAGGGCCTTGATCAATTATATGGTTCCTGGCTACTATTATACGCTTTCATTCAGCTATGGAAGGGCCTTGATCAATTATATGGTTTCTGGCTACTATTATACGCTTTCATTCAGCTATGGAAGGGCCTTGATCAATTATATGGTTTCTGGCTACTATTATACGCTTTCATTCAGCTATGGAAGGGCCTTGATCAATTATATGGTTTCGAACCATCTCAATTGACTGATTTACCAACCACATATCCTTCCTAAGCTTCATGAAATCGTCTAAATGTAGCTGAAATCAAATCAAAATGATGTCGTCGGCATGGATGGGATTAAGGAGGCAACTTTTCACTGTAGGCCTATTATCATAATTTTTTTCAGGTCAAACTAGTACCGGTACAAAATGATAATGGTGGCGCATTTATACTCCTCACAGACCGATCAAAATGTGTGTGGTTAGATAGCCATATTCTGTGAGGGGTTCAATTACCGTCTCAGGGTGTCAAACCGGAGCAATTTGTTTGAAGACGTGAATTAATATAAGGAATACAAAACATATATATATAAATAAATAGCATTGTTTTGGCGATTTAAGGGGATGCTTTTAGTTTATTCCCTAGACCTCCATCAAGCTTAAGATTACACCCCCTAGACGCCCTTTTAAGATAAATTTGTAAATTTTTCGGTAGAAAAATGTCCCGGCCGAAGGCCGAATCATCTTAACTTGCAGGCTCGCTATCGCTCGCCAGGAAAACATCAACCCCTAAATCGTACGAAAAGTCTTAACATTGTCGGAAATGGGGCGAATGGTCTTAACATCGACAAACTATTGGGGCAAACGTCTTAAAATATCAATACTAAAGGGACTGAACACGAGGGAGAAGGGGATTAATAAAAGAATCCCTCAAGTGGAAATCTCCCCTTAATCACTACCCAAGGCAAAACATGAACTATAAACCACAATTTGATCTTGACATATTATACGGTACAATAATGACTACAAATATTGACACACTTTTATTCAGTGTATAAAGCCATTGTCACACGAACGATTATTCCAACAATTTTCGACGAGCCAGATTTTGTTCGTTCTATTTTGCATTGAAATCGGAAACTAAATCGAAGATAGATTATGTTAGATAGTATAATTCATACGGAACTTAATTTTTGAAGCTGCCAGACTACAATTGCCCGTAAAAATTGACGGAAAAATCGCTTGTGTTACACCGCCTTAAGGAACCCCACTCAATGTACTTTTGTAACAGTTCCAAAGGCAGGATATGTGAGGCGATTTGTTGTCATTATGGAGGCTGATCCTCCCATGTTGTCTCTCTTACTGTTGTAGCTTATTTACTAAACATACTAACACAGATGTACACACGAACTATATACAGACATACACAAACACTCACGGTAGCTAAACACACACACACACACACACACACACACACACACACACACATATATATATAAGCTAAAAGCATTCACAGATAGATAGATATAGATATATACAGTATATATATATATACAGTATATACACGAGTGAGTTAGGTGGTGATTACGAGGGAAATTAATAAAAAGACGAGTGGATAAACGACAAATGACCACACACAGATAACCCATATAAAACTATAGTTATGTAAATGTTAAAGGGCTAGGGAAGGCAAGACAACAAAGAAGCAGTACACAAGGATATCGCAGGGCAACCACTGAAGGACGTTGACCAGGACACATACAAGGAAATACCAGGGAAGGACACCCAGGACAAAGGAGAAAGATTACGTAGATGGGTAGAGATACCAGTATATAGAGATACATACTGAAGATAGATAGATAAGATAAATAGATAAATATAGATAGATAGATAGATAGATAGAGAGATAGATTGGCAGACATATAGAACATTGGCTAGGACACTTCAATCAATAACAAAGAGGACAGCCAGAAAAAGTAATCAGATAATATTGAGTAGGACAAAATAGAAATAGAAAGAATTGCAAAACATATGAATAGAAAGGACACCCAGGACAAAGAGAGAGAGGGACAACTACCAGTACACACACACTGGATATAATGCAGGACACCCAGGACACAGAGAGAGAGGGACAATTACCAGGACACACACACTGGATATAATGCAGGACACCCAGGACACAGAGAGAGAGGGACAATTACCAGGACACACACACTGGATATAATGCAGGACACCCAGGACACAGAGAGAGGGAAAATTACCAGGACACACACACTAGATACAATGCAGGACACCCAGGACACAGAGAGAGAGGGACAATTACCAGGACACACACACTGGATATAATGCAGGACACCCAGGACACAGAGAGAGAGGGACAATTACCAGGACACACACACTGGATATAATGCAGGACACCCAGGACACAGAGAGAGAGGGACAATTACCAGGACACACACACTGGATATAATGCAGGACACCCAGGACACAGAGAGAGGGAAAATTACCAGGACACACACACTAGATACAATGCAGGACACCCAGGACACAGAGAGAGGGACAATTACCGTACCAGGACACACACTATAGGCCTATACAATGCAGGCCACCCAGGACACAAACTAAATATACTGCAGGACACATTCCTTCCCCTTCACCTTACACGATCTTAGCTCACCTCCCGTTCTTTTGGCCAGACGTAACCTTAACCCTTTCTGGACCACCGACGTATTTTTCCATTTGTTTTCAACTACATTTAGACAAATGTTATGAAGCTTAGGAAGGATATATGGTAGTTAACAGGATTAATTGAGATAATATGTACAGGTAGACTTTAAATGGGTAGACGTCCTTCCTAAACTGAATACAATCTGCTAATAGTTGCCAGAAAATAATGAAAAGTATGTCACCAGTAGGTGAATGGGGAATGCGTTAAGCAAATTGATGTGTCATTTCGGATTAGACTTCCATAATACATAGCCTATATATATATATATATATATATATATATATATATATATATATATATATATATATATATATATATATATATATAAACGGTGTGAGTGAGTGAGCACCGGTACCTGTAGTGATATAAAAATTATACGCGTTGATAAGATTACAAGGAGCACGTTACAAGTTTTTTTTTGGGAGCCGATAATGTCCTAATGTCCAGGACCAGGATACAGAGAGATTAAAAAGAAAGTTACCGTACATGTTTTATAGATTACACCACATCCGGATACAAGGGAGTTACAAAGTCAGGTTTACTCCTACCAGGATATATGTATCACACACACATATATATACTGTATATACCGGTATATATATATATATATATATATATATATATATATGTGTGTCGAATATACCGTATCTGTCAATCAATATACATAAGCTTATTTTTATCTTGACTACCGGTATCAATTAACCTTTATAGACTACCAGTACCGGTACACGCTTTACTCCAACCCTCTACCTCTACCCACCCCCCCCCTCCCCCCCCCCCCCCACCACACACACACACAAACACACATAGGCCTAAAATGGGTAGGTAACTGAAGAACCCCCCTGCAGAGCGTTAACCACGTTCAATTACCGGTATATAAATTTCAGGAACAGATATACAAATTATGATGATGGCAGTGCTGGTTACGAAGGGGTGATACTACTACCACTACCACTACTACTACTACTACTACTACTATTTTTTTTTTTTTTTTTTTTTAAATTTTAAACCACTCAGCCTGTGCATCCCCTCTACTACTACTACTACTACAACTAATAATAATATATTTACCCCTTCAGCATGATGAAGGAGGAAACAAAAGAGTAGTGATGAGTGAAGGCGAAGTGAGGAAGAAAGAAGAGGAGTGATGGAGGATAAAGAAGAGTGAGGAAGAAGAAGATGGGTGAGGAAGGATGAAGAGTGAGGGAGGAGGAGAAAGAGAATCACGTGTAGAGAGAGAAAGAGAGAGAGAGAGAGAGACAAAAAAAAATACTATTCGCATAAGAAAGTATTAACGATTAACAACATATTGCAAATAATAATAATAATAATAATAATAATAAAAATAACGGACTCAAATATCTTGAGTCTCTAATTACATATAACAATCCTAAAATAGTCTATTAACACATATAGTCCTACCATAATCAAATAGTCCCAAGATGTTAATGTTAAAATTAACTCTTAATTTTTAAGCATCCATAATATGTAATAATATCAAATGATTTATTAGTTATGATAATTATTGTATAGCTTTGTAGCATACCAGTACGGACTTAAAATTGTCCTTATTGTTAAAACAAAGGTTTTTAAAAACTCTCTAATGATTCACTAAATATACTAACACCAAAATAATTCTACTATACAGAATGAATATATCTAACTATTTAAAATAATTCTACTATACAGAATGAATATATCTAACTATTTAAAATAATTCTACTATACAGAATGAATATATCTAACTATTTAAAATAATTCTACTATACAGAATGAATATATCTAACTATTTAAAATAATTCTACTATACAGAATGAATATATCTAACTATTTAAAATAATTCTACTATACAGAATGAATATATCTAACTATTTAAAATAATTCTACTATACAGAATGAATATATCTAACTATTTAAAATAATTCTACTATACAGAATGAATATATCTAACTATTTAAAATAATTCTACTATACAGAATGAATATATCTAACTATTTAAAATAATTCTACTATACAGAATGAATATATCTAACTATTTAAAATCCCAGCTTATAAATTCTTAATAAAATCAATCTATCATTAATCTCTTGAATAGCCTATACAACATAATGGCTTTAAATACACTATTACAATACATAACACAGCTATTTATGTATTTTATTTTTTAAGAAATATAATTGATTAACACATTCCCTAACAAATGTTAATCCACATAGGCTACCTGTTAACATTTTATGATTAAAACTCCATAACTTTAAATTGTTCAAATAATCATATTATCCCAGAACTATTAATAAATCGTAGTGATTAAAATACAGTTCATATAAAGAGCGTATTATACAGATATATATATACAGTGGCTATTTAAAAATTATAGTGATTAAGTCCCCAAACATCCCAACACATTCCCTTATTATACAAAAAAAAAAAAAAAAAAAAAATCTAGGTGACTCTACTCTTCCCCAGTGACTTATGGTACCCTCAGATGACTTACAGTGACTTACAACTTACCGAGCAATGAGAAACAACAGTCATGGTGCTAGAACAGTGTTGAAACGACGAAGGTGGTGGTGGAAGGGGAGGGGGAGAGGGAGAAGGTTGGTGGTAGTGGTGGAGGCAGGGGAGGGGGGGAGGACATCACTGGTGGAGGGAGGGAGGGGAGGAAGATCCGGGTTATACCTTCACACTTTTTTCTTCTCTCTCTCGCTATCTCTCGAATTTCTCTTCCAGTCTCTCTCTCTCTCTCTATTATTTCCCCCACTTGAACGTATCTCTCTCTTTAATTTCTCTACACGCCGCTCTTTAACTGGGTCTTTAAATTCCTCTTCATATATTAAACGAATTATAATTATCCCTTTGTCTAATTTATCTTCACACGTGTTTTTGTTGTTTTCAATTTGATCGTTTCTTCTCTAGGTCTATTTAATTCACACTTCCTTCGTCTTAGTTTCTCGTATTGTTTCGTACGCCGAATTGATCAGGGTTTTCTCTAAATTAACTTACTGTGTTTGTTCTTCCTTCCAATTATATCATAATATATTATTAGAACTGGCTTTGGGATTTTAGTTTTCTTTTTAAGCTACTTTCTCCACAAATTATTTCACTTTTCATTTCTCTTGTAGATTCCTTGTCTTGGTAGTTTTTATAATCTTGTTCAGCACTTGATTTGGTATACAATTTCAAATGATTTGTTTACAATTATCTTATATATTTAGTTTCACCTTATCTATACCAGATTTTTTAGATTTAATAATTTATTTCGCAATAGGCCTATTTAGAACCGAGTTATTGAGTATTTTGATCTTCCAGGCTCGGTTTAAACTAGTATCGATAAATATTCTTGTTCGATTTAGTCATGTAACATTGGTTCATGGATATTCTTAAGGCACAAACGTGGTTACAGAAATAAGTTAAATAATAAATACTAGTTACAGATAATATTACAGGAATCACAGTTTAGGACGCAAATGGAAGTTAGTAATATTCCCTGTATTTATTTGTTCTAGATGTTGGTGTTGTATTTGTTCTAGATGTTGGTGTTGTATTTGTTCTAGATGTTGGTGTTGTATTGTTTATGTATTATTTCACTATTTGTTGTATAATATGAGACTTCTTTCACTTGTTGATTTTATGTCAGTAATATTTGTAGTATATTTAAATTAGGTTATTCTAGTTTCTGTGCAGTAATATTAGTGGAATTTGTGCTATATTTAAATGAGGTTACGTTTGCTTCTTTGTAGTATATTCTGTGATATATACTGTACACTTTAATCTTAGTTTAAAGTAGGCACCCAGATCTTGCAACTTTCTCTTGGTAGTACACTGGTTCAATTTTAGTACACTTGTAACACTTGCAGTACTTCAGAGCATGTATAACTTAGTACTCTTGTAACACTGGTAGTACTTGTAATATGTTTCTTGTTCTTTAGTACATTTCCCAAAACTCACGTATTCTTCAACACTCGTCTATGTACAGCTGTAGTAGTTGTGTACATCCCCCGTTGTAGTACTTTGTAATATCTCGAGTAGGGATGGGGGAGTGTGACAAGAGAGAGATAGAGGGAGTGAGAGAGAGAGAAAGAGAGGGAGGGTAGGGAGACGATATCATGAACCCTCCTCCTCCTTCTAACTCCCGCGACAGACTGACTCGCAAACGCTAGGTGCACTGTGGAGTAGA
>CM064566.1:7470426-7475426 GCA_032716605.1 Paralithodes platypus | reverse complement strand
CTACCAAACAATCTATCTACCTTCTCTATTCACATATGCATAGCCTACGTGAGTTGCAGTTGGGATGTGTGTACATGCTTAGATTGATATGCAGGATTCGAAGTTGCATAATAAATCGTAGGCAGTGTCCACCAACCTTTAACTGTCTTCGTGGTGCGATGTATAAGATGTTGATTTTCGGTGTGAGCATCCTGGGTTCGAATCCACGGACTGCCACATGTGTTTGTAAATTTCATTAATCGATTTTAGGAGTATGGTTGGTTGTTGGAAGGAACATAATAATTGATATTGGTTCAGGAGTAATTTATCGAGAGGACTTCCCTAAGTGGTTAAGGCCCCATTAATTGCTCTTTCCATTCACATATGCATAGCCTACGTGAGTTGCAGTTGGGATGTGTGTACATGCTTAGATTGATATGCAGGATTCGAAGTTGCATAATAAATCGTAGGCAGTGTCCACCAACCTTTAACTGTCTTCGTGGTGCGATGTATAAGGTGTTGATTTTCGGTGTGAGCATCCTGGGTTCGAATCCACGGACTGCCACATGTGTTTGTAAATTTCATTAATCGATTTTAGTAGTATGGTTGGTTGTTGGAAGGAACATAATAATTTTATATATCGACCTACCTGTAGGTATCCATATTTCACTACATCAACCTACACAATATCTATCTAGTTTATCTTTATATTTAACCATTAATCTACTTTATCTATCAAGTTTTCTACTGTATATCTATCTAGCTAATGCCTATATCTATCTATCTATCTATCTATCTATCTATCTATCTATCTATCTATCTATCCATCCATCCATCCAACTATCTATCTAGCTATCTATTTATCTATTTCTCTATCTATCTATCCATCCATACATCTATCTATCGAGCCTCACTATCTATCTCAATGTGACTACAACTATTTTAGGGGGGTGAGGAAAGGGGAGGATATTTCTGGGGATCTGGGGGCGTTCTCTCTCGTTCTCTCTCTCTCTCTCTCTCTCTCTCTCTCTCTCTCTCTCTCTACCAGTGATATAATCTACCAGTCACACTAACTATTCTACCAGTCTACCAGTGCTATAATCTACCAGTCTACCAGTCACATTAACTATTCTACCAGTCTACCAGTAATATAATCTACCAATCTACCAGTCACACTAACTATTCTACCAGTCTACCAGTGCTATAATCTACCAGTCACACTAACTATTCTACCAGTCTACCAGTAATATAATCTACCAGTCACACTAACTAATATACCAGTCTACCAGTAATATAATCTACCAGTCACACTAACCAGTCTACCAGTAATATAATCTATCAGTCTACCAGTCACACTAACTATTCTACCAGTGCTATAATCTAGCAATCTACCAGTCACACTAACTATGCTACCTGTCTACCAGTGCTATAATCTACCAGTCACCCTAACTATGCTACCAGTCTACCAGTGCTATAATCTACCAGTCACCCTAACTATGCTACCAGTCTACCAGTGCTATAATCTACCAGTCACCCTAACTATGCTACCAGTGCTATAATCTACCAGTCACACTAACTATTCTACCAGTCTACCAGTGCTATAGTCTACCAATCTACCAGTCACACTAACTATTCTACCAGTAATATAATCTACCAGTTACACTAACTATTCTATCTACCAGTCTACCAGTGCTATAATCTACCAGTCTACCAGTCACACTAACTAATTCATTCTAACAGTGCTATAATCTACCAGTCACACTAACTATTCTACCAGTGCTATAATCTACCAGTCACACTAACTATTCTACCAGTGCTATAATCTACCAGTCACACTAACTATTCTACCAGTCAACCAGTGCTATAATCTACCAGTCAACCAGTCACATTAACTATGCTCGGGGTTGATCGAGGGTCAGGTGGTATTTCTGCTCACCTACTTCTCTACCTCTCTCTTTCTCTCTTTGCTGTATTTACCTTTCTTTTGTTATGGCTACCTTCTGTATTAAATGCATTTCAATTAAATATTTGTTATAATCCGTTCCTTACTTTTTATAATGTGGACGTTTTTCAACACGTATTAAATATCTCTCTCCCCCTCTCCTTAACCATTGTAAATATTGTACAGTATAATTCACAGACAAATACAAATATATTGTAATGTTCAGTCCCTCCATGATTAAAATACAAATAATGCTGACCATTCTAACTTAACACCTCTCTCTCTCTCTCTCTCTCTCTCTCTCTCTCTCTCTCTCTCTCTCTCTCTCTCTCTCTCTCTCTCTCCATGACTATTCTAGGGAAGGCGAAGTGGACTTGGGGAGGGGAGGATATTTCTGGGGATCTGGGGGCGACACTCACTCACTCTCACACACACACACTCTCTCTCTCTCTCTCTCTCTGCTTGTGTGTGTTTATGCTGTGCATTATAATATTTATGTACAGTTTATGTACAATATTGATTCTAACCTTGTTTAATCCAGCAATATTAGCCGTTGTATCTGTAACTTTGAGTATCTCCATCGCTATATATCTCTATTTACTTTGAGTATCTCCATCGCTATATATCTCTATTTACTTTATCTCCATACATTTATTTGTATATTGAAGAACGATATATTATGCGTCTTTGTATAGTCTTTGATTTATGTAATAATGAAGGGGATACGAGTCAAAAGGTCCAGTAATTAGCATATATAAGGTTACACCAGTTTGAGTCTTTGAATCCTTAAAAGTTGTGAAGTATCTGGGCTATAATAAAGTATTGTAAAGTGCCGTTTGTGTGCGATACTCATTCAAATAGGTGTGATACCATTTATGTTCCTGATTGTACAATGGGTACAATAGTGATTAGGATTGTCTGCACAATTTTTGGAGGAACTTCTATATTACATTGGCGAAGTATTTCGATAAAGTACTTGAACCAAAAAAGATCAAATTACCGAGATTCACTATAGTCTGTTATATTGCCAGCTGGCGGTATATATCATCCCTCAGCAGCGATTTCTCGATGAATACCGGAGAACAATGAAACTACCACGTTTCTTCCTCATATTAACCCTTTCACGCATTTATGACGCAGAGGTTGCCAGATTAGCAATAAGAAATAGAGTTCTCTCACTCTTATAATTACCTTTCCAAAATTAGTTTTCTGCCCACAGCTAACTTAAAGACAACTGCAGAGGTTGAAGTAACTAAACTAAAGGTTTATAAATACCCCTGATGGTAACAAAGGCTTTAAAGTATCCCCAATAGGCTCAAAATCGCGTCATATGCGTGAAAGGGTTAATGCCACGTTTTCATTCTTTACAACAATTTTCTCTACTAAGCAGTCATACTAGTTGTGAATTCTAGGTGGGAGCAAGTCAATTTACCGTCAGCTGGATCAAATACAAATCAAGATAGACTATTATTAACCCCTTCTAAATCAAGATAGACTATTATTAACCCCTTCTAAATCAAGATAGACTATTATTAACCCCTTCTAAATCAAGATAGACTATTATTAACCCCTTCTAAACCGGCGACGTCTTTTTCCTTTTATTATGTCTTTCTTTAGGCGATTTTATGCAGTGTAAGAAGGATCTGTGGTAGCAAAAACGTTAAGTGAGATAGTTCAAAGTCTGTTAATTGCTGGAGGCCCTTTTTAAGCTGAATTAAATCGTCTAATAGTAGCCAAAATAATGATTAAAAAAACCTTGCCGGTAGAGAAGGAATTAACGCTCACAGTTTGTTTATATCATCAGATGTTCACGTATTTTTTACCACAACTGAACACTGAAAAGTCAATACGCCTGAACACTGTACAGTCGGCCAAATAAGTGATGTCGCGGCACCAAGTATATTTCGATCAATAATTGGTATCAGCACTATCTAAGGCTTAAATCATCGTTCAGAGTGAGATATACAACCATGTTCCTATCTTTGCACACCCTATTCAACATCTGACAGACATTAATACAGCACACAGAGAGCAAAACGTAAAGACAGCAGCGACACGACTTATTTGGCCAACCGTACAGTACGAAGAAAGTCGAACGTACTATAGTCCGTTCATTCTAGGCTGGCCAGAAATCATAACCTCTAACCTCTCATAACTCAAAAACGACTAGGGTAATCGAGCTAACATTGCTATCAAAATAGGAAGACTTGGCTAGGGAATAGGTGTGGACATTGACAGCTCATTTGCTCTAGCCCTTTTTGAGTTACAAAGGTTAGAGATTACGATTTCTGCCCAACCTAGAATGAACGGACTATAGTATCCTCTCACAATCCATTCAACATACTATCTATCTACACATTTCTTTTAGCATTTATACTTTGCAATTCCATCCTATATTACGCTCATAAGTATAAGTTTTAACGAATAAGGAGAGAGAAAGAAAGAGAGAGAGAGAGAGAGAGAGAGAGAGAGAGAGAGAGAGAGAGAGAGAGAGAGTGAGAGTGAGAGTGAGAGTGAGAGTGAGTGAGTGAGTGAGTGCGATTGTGAAAATAAGAGTACGTGAGAGAGAGTGAGAGTGAGTGCGATTGTGAGTTAGTGCGATTGTGAGAGAGACAGTGTGAGAGTGAGTGAGTGCAATTGTGAGAACGAGAGAAAGAGAGTGTGAGAGAGAATAAGAGTGAGTGTGAGACAGAGTGTGTGTGTGTAGGGGGGGAGGGGGGGGAGGAGCGAGTACCTATATTGGGATACTGAAGAGGAGGTGAAAGTTCAGAGGGAAACAAGGGATGCCTATACAAGAACATGGATTGATAGCTGTTGATAGATATAGTTAGATAGATAGGCTAAATAGATTGATAGATGGATAGATATATAGATAAACAGAAGATTAGATACATACTGTATATAACCACTTCTGTAACGGCGACGTCTCTTTAATTGTAGTCTAGCTATATTTACACGATTTTGTGCAGTTTAAGAAGGATTTGTGGTAGTAAAAAGGGTTAAGTGAGATAGTTCGAAGCCTGTTAATTGCTGGAGGCCCTTTTTAAACTAAATACAATCGTCTAATAGTAGCCAGAAT
>CM064566.1:7452926-7465426 GCA_032716605.1 Paralithodes platypus | reverse complement strand
AGACCTTGAGATCCGGGGGAAGGAGGTGTGTTTTAGCAAGCACCGTATTATCACCTTAAGGGGAGATTTCCACTTGAGGGATATTTTTCTTGACCCCTTTCTCCCTCATGGTTAGCCCCATTGTTCTTGATATCTTAAGACGTTCGCCCCATTATTTTGTCGATTTTAAGAACTTTTGCCCCATTTCTGTCAATTTTAAGACGTTTAGTGCCATTTAGTTGTCGATTTTTTCCTGGCGAGCGATAGCGAGCCTGTAATTTAGGAGGAATCGGCCTTCGGCCGGGACATTTTTCTACCGAAAAATTTACAAATTTATCTTGAAAGGGGGTCTAGGGGCTGTAATGTTAAGCTTGATGGAGGTCTAGCGAACTAACTAAAAACCTCCCATTAAAACTTATACTCCCTCTCTCCCTCACACAGACACACTCTCACACACACACATAAACCAACATCTATAAATACCAAAACACCCAATTACTAAAAACAAAACAAACAAACAATAAAATAAAAACACCCACAGGACGCTTTTGTTTTTGTCTCCTGCATTCACAAGACCGGGAAAGGAGGAGGCTGTACAGAAGAAGAAAATTACTCACACAAAGACGCACACATCAAAATCTACAGGATAGGCAAAAGGCCGAAATAGATAGAGAAATTGTGGAAATTGAACAAAGGCTAAGAATATCATATGAACTACAACATATGGAAGAGGAGAGGAAAGCTATTGCAGGTATAAAGGAAAATTCCAAATACTTCTTTTCATACGCCAAACAAATGGCTAAAACAGCATCAAACATCGGCCCACTAAGCAAAGGGGACGGCTCTTTCACAGGGGACAAAAAGGAAATGAGCGAACTCTTACGCAGGCAGTATGAAATGGCATTCAGTGAGCCTGATGAAACAAAAGTCATCAGAGACCAAAATATATTTTTCATGGAAACCTCCCCCACGGAAACCCCCAGATGCTGGATATTGATTTCGGTCCAAAAGACATAAAAGAGGCCATTTCCAACATGCCATCCCACTCGGCACCAGGCCCGGACTCATGGAACTCGATCCTAATGAAGAAATGTAAGGAAAACTTCTCAAAACCCCTGGCTATAATGTGGAGAAGGAGTCTAGACACGGGTGAAATACCAGATAGCTTGAAAAACGCAATAATTGCCCCACTGCATAAAGGAGGGAGTAAAGCACTACCAAAAAACTACCGCCCGGTAGCTCTAACCTCCCACATCATTAAAGTTTTCGAGCGAGTCCTGCGAAGCAAAATCGCAACATTCATGGAGGCAAATGAACTACACAAAACCGGTCAACACGGATTAAGAGCGGGAAGATCATGTCTCTCACAACTTTTGGAACACTATGACAAAATTCTTAAAGCGCTAGAAGAAAAGAAAAACGTGGATGTCATTTACACCGATTTTGCTAAGGCATTTGATAAATGTGACCATGGTATAATAGCCCACAAACTCAAAGCAAAAGGTATAACGGGGAAAATCGGAAGGTGGATATACAATTTCCTAGTAAACCGAAAACAGTCAGTAGCAGTAAACCAAGTAACATCTGAGCCTTCGGATGTCAAAAGCTCAGTGCCTCAAGGAACAGTGCTAGCGCCCCTTCTGTTCCTCATACTAATTTGCGACATAGATACCAACACTAGTCACAGTACGGTGTCGTCTTTTGCTGAAGACACAAAATTAAGCAAGATAGTAAATACACAAGAGGACACGGCCGACTGCAGGAAGACATGAATGTAGTGTTCCAGTGGACCAGGGAAAACAACATGCAATTCAATGAAGAAAAATTCCAAATAATACGGTACGGAGATAATAATGGCGTTAAACAAATTACAAATTACTTAACAGAATCTAACCACATAATAGAACAGAAAGACAGTGTGAAAGACCTTGGGGTATTAATGTCTGAAAATATGCGTTTCAAAGTACATAACCAGGTCAAAGTTGCGGCTGCGAAACGTCTAACGGGCTGGATTCTACGTACTTTTATAACACGCGGTGAATTACCTATGATAACGCTCTTCAAATCTTTAGTGCTACCGCGGCTTGAATACTGTAGCATATTAACATCCCCATACAAAGCAGGTGAAATAAATGACTTAGAGAGTGTACAAAGAAATTTCACTTCGCATATAAGTTCGATAAAACATCTACACTACTGGGAGCGTTTAAGAGCACTGAATCTGTACTCGCTGGAACGTAGAAGAGAACGTTACCTAATAATATGCACGTGGAAAATCGCAGAGGGTTTAGTACCAAACCTACATACTCCGATAGTCATGAAATTCAGTGATAGGAGAGGCTGGGAATGTGAAATCCCCCGGATGAATAACAGGGGTGCTATGGGCTCTCTGTGAGAGGGCTGGTTATTACACAGAGGCCCACGGCGAGTAAGAGACATGAGGGACGTCTCGTTAGACAACTTCAAGAGAGCCCTCGATGTCGAACTGCAAAAAGTGCCAGACGAGCCCATCCTCGCGAGGGAGCGAGCTGTCGCTTCAAACAGTCTACTACACCAAAATCACCACCCATAACGAGGGGCGCCGCACTCCTTGGTGCCGCTAGAAGAGTGGCGAACACATCAAAAGTATCAAAAGTAAGTATCACATACAAAACATATATTTGCCCCCCCCCCCCCCTTCCCCCCCAAAAAAACCCACAAAAAACAAAAAACCTTCTCTTTAACCCGGAATTAACACACACATAACCGGACCACCACCAGACCTTGAGGTCCGGGAGGAAGAAGAAGGTGTGTTTTAGTAAGCACCGTATTATCATCTTAAGGGGGCCCACCTCGATTTTGTTTTCTCTCTCTCCCTCTCTCTCTCTGGGTTGTATCCATTTGGCACCATTCAGCCTACTGTTTTAAGACGTTTATCCCCATCCAGGTGTCGAATTTTTCCTGGCGAGCGGTAGCGAGCCAGCATATTGTAATTTTTTTTTTACAGCAGGCTAAATTTGTACATTTTTCGATAGAAAAATGTCACCGGCGAAGCCGGATTACTCCATACAATGCTGGCTCGCTATCGCTCGCCAGGAAGAAATCCACCAGAGAAACCAGATAAAACGTTAAACAAATATATATGAGGACATAAATACGCCCATCCCCATTTAACCCTTAATTAGCACACATATATGAGGACATAATTACCATTAATTAGCACACATACACACATAACCGGACCACCACCACCAGACCTTGAGATCCCGGGGGGAAGGTGTGTTTTAGCAAGCACCGTCTTAAAACTTACATCACACACAGACACACTGACACACCCACACACACACACTCACTCACTCGCACTCTCTCTAACGTATAGTACCTGAGACAATTGTTACAGGACGCTTTGCTTTTCGTCTCCTTCATTCACATACAACACATATAATTAAAAAACAAAAACAAATGGCCTACTTATTATAATTTAATATAATAGGCCACGGAATTGCTATAACAAATTACTTCAGAAGCTGCCAAATCAGAGATCCCGATAGAAAATACGTCAGAAAATGCGGTATTGTGAATCCTCCTCCTTGCTCAACTCTCTTAAAAAATACATTAGAAAAAGCGGTATTGTGCATCCTCCTTGCGCGATTCTCTTAAAAAAAATACGTTAGAAAATGCGGTGTTGTGAATCCTCCTTGCCCAACTCTTTTATCAGCGGAATCTTGGGTAACCGTTCGCGGAAATAGCCTGGAGTCCCTGGTGGTGTGAGAAAACCTAGACTAGTTCTCCGGGATACCTCGCCAAAAATGTCTGCACTTCACTTGGGAGATCCGGTGAGGGTACAGAAGGAACCGGTCTTTGGGCAGGGCATTTATCTACCGAAAAATGCACAACTATATCTCGCAGAGGGATCTTAGGAGTATCTTTTTAAGCTTGATGGAGGTCTAAGGAGGAAACTATATACAGTACTATATATATATATCTCTCTCTCTCTCTCTCTCTCTCTCTATATATATATATATATATATATATATATATATATATATATCTATTGCCTGACGCTGTGATCCCCGAAGGGGTGGCCACGAACGAACCGCCCCCATGCACCTCTGTCCCCAGTCAGTCGACGCCCCTCCTCCCAACCAGCACCGCCTTCATTCATATACTTCCTCACTCCATCCTTCCACCTCTCCCTCAGTGCACCTCTCCCTCTCTGTCCTTCCACCTCGCTCTCGTACACCCTCTTAGTCAATCTCTCGCTTTCCATACGTTCCATATAGCCGAACCATCTCAAGTTGTTCCTTTTCACACTTTCTGGCACATCTACCTCCACACCACACCTCCTTCTTACTTCCTCATTCGTCTGTCTATCCCTCCATGTAATTCCGCACGCACTTCTCAAGTAACTAATTTCCACCGCTCTCACTCTTGGTCTGAGTCTCTTCCCGAACGTCCATGCTTCCGTAAGTTAGTGTCGGGATTACCACACTGTCATGCAAGGACTTCTTCACTTCCATACTGACCACTCTATTTCTTATTACTGCTTTCAACGTTCCTACAATCCTACAACCCTCTTCCCCTGTTGCACCCTCTCCCGCATTTCTTCATCCATAGTCCCAATTTTACTCAACACACTGCCCAGATACTTAAAAGAGCTGACAATCTCCATAGCCTGACCCTTCAACTTCACCTCACACTCTGTGACTTCACCCCTTTCGAAGACCATAACCTTGCTCTTCCCCGCATTTACCTTCAAATTCCGTTTTTCGCACACTGTTCCAAACTCATTTACCAGACCCTGCAACTCCCATTCATTATCGCTCATCAGAACTGTATCATCCGCAAACAGCAGTATAGGCAGCTTCCACTCATTTCCCTCCCTTTTCAGCGATACACCAACATCCACTGCTCTTCCTAGTATTTCTTTCATGATTCCATCCATATACACAGTAAACAACCACGGGGACATCACACACCCCTGTTTCAACCCAACACTCAGGTCAAAGAACTCGCTCTGCTCATTCTCCACACGTACTGCCGCCTTTGCACCCTCATACATGCTCTTCACTGCTTTCAGCAACTTGCCATCTACTCAGTATATTCTAAGTACTTTCCACATGCCTTCTCTATCCACTCTGTCCTAGGCCTTCTCCAAGTCCATAAAGGCAACATACACCTTTTGTTTCTTCTCCAAATATTTCTCCACAACACAATTCAGGGTAAAAATCTGATCTACACATCCTCTTCCCTTCCTAAAACCTCCCTGCTCGTCGCCTATCCATTTCTCCGTTCTCACTCTCACTCTCTCAATCACTACCCTACTGTACACCTTCCCTACTACGCTTAAAAGACTTATTCCTCGGTGGTTACCACACATATATATATATATATATATATATATATATATATATATATATATATATATATATATATACCGGTATATATACTGTATATATATGTATAGTATATATATATATATATATACTGTATATATATAAATCACTCCTTACAAATCCAAATATAGCCTACTTTGGATATACAATATACACTACAAATTATTTTCAGCCTTGACCTAAAATTAACATGAAAACCAGAAAAATATAGTACTGTATATTATTAATGAAGTGTTGAAACACCTCGTTGCCAAATATTGTTTTCTAGGTCCCAATTCGAAAACTGCCGGTAAAAAGGAAAGAAAACAGATAGAATGCCTGATTTTACTTAGCTTAGGAAAGACTGTGGATAGTAAATGGGTTCAATATACAGTAGACTTACACTCAATACCAGCATCACTCCACACCACTACACGAGCGAGTCAACATACCTGAGGAAAGAAAGAGAGAGAGAGAGAGAGATAAGTATACACAACAAAATAATAAAACAAATAATGATAATGAAAAGGTAAAATATATTAAGTCATTAAATATCATAGATCATAGGAACATCAAACCTAATACTTGAGTACCTATCAAAACAAATGAGTCCATCTAGGCATCTCAACACACACACACACACACACACACACATAATCTAACCTACTACTGTATAATTATACAAATACAATTCCGATTTAATATATGGTACGGCTCAATATATGGTACGGCTCAATATATGGTACGGCTCAATATAATATTATCTGCGAGACTACAAGTTATAAATGCCAGAGTTCCACATCATGGGGCTAAACCTGAGGGAGAAAAGGGTCCAGAAAAACGGCCCATCTCCCCTTAACCCCTTCAGACTCATATGACGCAGAGGTTGCCAGATTAGCAATAAGAAATAGTTCTCTCACTCTTATAATTACCTCTCCAAAATTAGTTTTCTGCCCACAGCTAACTCAAAGACAACTGCAGAGGTTGAAGTAACTAAACTAAAGGTTTCTAAATACCCCCTGATGGTAACAAAGGCTTTAAAGTATCCCTAATCGGCTCAAAATCGCGTCATATGTCCGAGAGGGTTAATTCACCTCACACTCTAAAATAAACATCAATTCTACCACAGCCTACACTAAGTCAGTCAATCCGGGTCATAATGTAAACTATAATTTAACTTTGAACGTGATTACCTTTGTCAATTAAGGGGAGGTATGTTGATTTTTCTGGACCCCCTTCTCCCTCATGTTTAGCCCCATTAGTTTTGAGGTATTAAGACATTCGCCCCATTATCTTGAAAGGGGGTCTAGAGGGCGTTTTTTTAAGTTCGATGGAGGTCTAGCAGGAAACTTTAAAATAAATAAATACCTAAATGCATAGACCAGAAAACAAGCACTACCCCCTATACGCTTGCCTCACACGGGTCCTTCCTAAGCTGAGTAGAATCGTCGAGCATTATCAAACGTATATTATGATAGTAAAGCGTCATAGTACTGAAGGGGTTAATACTACGATCAGCTGACCTATAAACACACATCTTACCATCCGGCAGACCCACTCTCCCATTCATTCATCTATACTCTCATATTCATTCATCTATACTCTCCTATTCAGTCACTTATACTCTCCCATTCATTCATTTATACTCTCCCATTCATTCAGCTATAGTACCATATCTACTATTCAGCTATACTCTCCCATTCATCCATCTATACTCTCCCATTCATTCAGCTATAGTACCATATCTACTATTCATCTATACTCTCCCATTCATTCAGCTATAGTACCATATCTACTATTCATTTATACTCTCCCATTCATTCAGCTATACTCTCCCATTCATTCATCTATACTCTCCCATTCATTCATCTATACTCTCCCATTCATCCTTTTACAGTATGCTCTCCCATTAATTACTCTACAGTACAGTATACTCTCCTATTCATTCATCTATACTCTCCCATTCATTCATCTAACCCTGTAAACATATCCATAACATAAAAAAGTAGAAAACGCTAGGCCCCCGTCCAAGGGCCTATACTCTATTCGCTGTAAGTAGGCGAGAAATCCTAACCTCTATCCTCTGTAACTCAAAAAGGGCTAGAGCAAATTGGCTGTAAATTTCCACATCTATTCCTTGATTGTCTCTTCCCAAATGGTAGAAATATTAGCTCGATCACTCTAGTCGTTATTGAGTTACAGAGGTTAGAGGTCATGATTTCTCGGCTACTTACAGCGAATAGACTAAAGAAGTTATCTGCGAAACGTTGTCAATAAAGTGGTCCGCCTCAGATGGTGTTTATATTAATTATGTCAAGTTATTTAAAGTAATTATATCATTCCAGTATTACGTTGGTTATTTTGTTGCTTGTCCTGTAAACGTAAAAACGAACGGAATATTTTGAATTAAATGGAAACCTTGTACGGTCGCGCTAATAAGTCATGTCCCAGTTGTCATTACGTTTGGCTCGCTCTGTGCTGTATTAATGTCTGTCAGATGTTGAATAGGGTGAGTAAGTGTAGGAACAATGTTGGTATATTTCACTCGATATGAAGAAATGAAGCTTAGATATTGCTGATACCAATTATTGATCAAAATATACTTGGTGCCGAGACATCACTTATTAGCGCGATTGTACAGGCCATTTTTGTTGCATGCTCAACATATTCACAGGAGGGTGTGAAATGAAAGCCGAGTAGTTTCTTGTCAGTCTTTATATTGTATATGCATAGATAGAATTGTGGTTTATAGTTCAAATTATGTCTTTGGAAGGGATAAAATGGCCAAAACAATCCTATTCCATATTCATTTTCTTGTATTCCATCACATATGAATTAAAATCTTCAAACAAAATTGCTCCCGTTTGACACCCTGATTCACAGCTCCATTTCTGGGATTCTTTGCACTATTATCGAAAACCATAGACTAAAGATCAATTAATTTAGGTGACACAATTATATATAAAATTGACTTCAAATGCTGCCAGACCAGTGCTGAGGGTAAAAATAGAGTTAAGGGGAGATGGGTCGTTTTTCTAGATCCCCTTCTGCCTCATGTTTAGCCCCATTAGTTTATTGATTTTAAGACCTTTCGCCTCATTTCTCAGTTACTAACCCATCTGTCCTCTACTAACTTCCTAATCCTGCCACAGACATTAGTTCCAGGGCAGTAGTTCCCTTTCAAATGTTCCCTTACCCACTCTAAACCACTGTTTGGACACTTGATCCTCAGTGTTTTGAAGAACAAGCAGCCTAGAAGGGTCACTAGACCTGTTGTTGCTTGATTTCCTTTGTACTCTTTTGTAATATTAAGACCTTTCGTGCCCTTTAGGTATCGATATTTTTCCTGGCGAGCGATAACGAGCCTGTAATTATGGAGGAACCGGCCTTAGGCCGTGACATTTTTCTACATTCTAGAGTACAAATTAATCTAGAAGGGATATCTAATGGATTTTTTTTAATAGAGGTCTAGGGAGGAAACTAAAAAATAAAGTAATATATAAATAAATAGACCCCCAAATAACCCCTGTCCCGTTAAGAAGTGGTAGTGTGCCATTGCTACCGGATATAGCGACCTACCTACCCACCCACCCCTGCCCAAAGGCAATGCACCACCAGCATCCCGTCTTCAGAGGAGATGGGTCGGTTTTTATGGATACCCTTCTCCCTCATACTTAGCCCCATTAGTTTTCAGATTTTAAGACGTTTGCCCCATTAGTTTGTCGATTTTAAGACCTTTTGCCCCATTTCTTTATAAATATTAAGACCTTTCGTGGAATTTAGGTGTCGATATTTTCCCCTGGTGAACGATAGTGAACCTGTAATTCTGGAAGAACCGGCCTTCGGCCGGGAAATTTACTAATTAATCTAGAAAGGTGATCTAATGGCTGTTTTTAAAGTTTGATGGAAGTCTAGGGATGAAACTAAAGTAATAATAAACATATGAAATGGACAAAAATATAAACCCTTCCTCCTTAAAAATATAAACCCTTCCTCCTTAAGGTCGCTCACCCAGACAACCATTCATGAACATCTCTCTCTCTCTCTCTCTCTCTCTCTCTCTCTCTCTCTCTCTCTCTCTCTCTCTCTCGCAGCACCGTTGATTCCTTTAAACATCGCCTAAACAAACACCTTGCCTTAAATCCGCGACTGACTGCATATCAAAATAACTATTTGATTTTCCTTAAGGGGAGGTTTCTAGTTTGTTTCCTGCTCCTTCAGCAATCTTAAAATTTTACCCCTTTGACCCCCTTTCAGGATAAATTTGTACATTTTTCGGTAGAAAAATTTCCCGGCCAAAGGCCGGTTACTCTTAAATTAAAGGCTCGCTATCGCTCGCCAGGATAAAATCGACACCTAAATGGCACGAAAGGTCTTAAAATTGACAGAATGGGGCGGAAATTCTTAAAAATCACCAAACTAATGGGGCAAACGTCTTAAAATCTCAAAAGCAATGGGGCTAGACATGAGGGAGAAAGAGGTCAAGAAAAAAGTCCCTCAAGTGGAAATCTCCCCTTAACTGTGTTGGTGGTGTAATGGTTTAGGTGCTTGTGTTCTGGGTGTGGTGTCCCGAGTTCGAATCCCGGGAGAACCATATGCTTTCATTAGTTTATTCAAGTACATTGGGGGTTTGTAATTGATGCTTAATGTTAAGAACGGGGTGTTACTTACATCAAGGATCACTACATTTATAAATACAATAGCTATACTCTGTTTCATTTATAAATACAATAGCTATACTCTGTTTCATTTATAAATACAATAGCTATACTCTGTTTCATTTATAAATACAATAGCTATACTCTGTTTCATTTATAAATACAATAGCTATACTCTGTTTCTTTGTAATAGCTATACTCTGTTTCATTTATAAATACAATAGCTATACTCTGTTTCATTTATAAATACAATAGCTATACTCTGTTTCATTTATACTATACTCTGTTTCATTTATACTATACTCTGTTTCATTTATACTATACTCTGTTTCATTTATACTATACTCTGTTTCATTTAAATACAATAGCTACTCTTACATTTATAAATACAATAGCTATACTCTGTTTCATTTATACTATACTCTGTTTCATTTATAAATACAATAGCTATACTCTGTTACATTTATAAATACAATAGCTATACTGTTTCATTTATAAATACAATAGCTATACTCTGTTTCATTTATAAATACAATAGCTATACTCTGTTTCATTTCATCTGACGGTAAATTCAATCCCTTAGCAGCTAATTTCTCGATACTTAACCTTCTCCGCCATATGACGCGATTTTGAGCCTATTGGGGATACTTTAAAGCCTTTGTTACCATCAGGGGTATTTAGAAACCTTTAGTTTAGTTACTTCAACCTCTGCAGTTATCTTTGAGTTAGCTGTGGGCAGAAAACTAATTTTGGAGAGGTAATTATAAGAGTGAGAGAACTCTATTTCTTATTGCTAATCTGGCAACCTCTGCGTCATGTGGTCGTGAGAGGGTTAATGGAAAAATATGAAACTTCTATGTCTCTGCATCATATTGAGACCAAGTTTATATAATTAGCACCAGATTTCACTACAAAAATCTTCAAAAGAAATCTTGATGGGAACTTTGCAATTTTCCGTCAGTTGAAAAGAAATAGAGACACGAAGAATCACTAATAGCAGTTATGTTATTAAGGGGCTGACCTGCTTTTTCTCTCTCTCTCTCTGTGGGTTGTATCCATTCGGCCCCATTCAGCCTACTCTTTTAAGACATTTATCCCCATCCAGGTGTTGATTTATACCTGGCGAGCAATAGCGAGCCACCATATTTTGTATAATGAGTTATACAGCTGGTTAAATTTGCAAATTTTTCGATAGAAAAATGTCTCCGGCGAAGCAGGATTTCTCCATAAAATGCTGGCTCGCGACACCTGGATGGGGATAAATGTCTTAAAACAGTAGACTGAATGGGACCGAATGGATACAACCAAGAAAGAGAAGAAAGCAGGTCACCCCCCTTAACCCAAATTGTCCCCTACTAACATCTCCTAACCTTGCCATGGACAGTAGTTCCCTTTACACTTGTCCCTTACCCACTCTAAACCTCTGGTGAACATTCTGAGCACCAGTGATTTAGAGGACAAGCAGCCTCGAGGGGTCGCTAGATCTGTTGTTGCTTGACTTCCTCGAAAGTTGGTTTCACTTGAGCTGACTTGTAAATTGAGTCCCTTAGCAACGTATTTCTCGATAATTAATGGACATTTTTTAAACTACCATGTCTCTTCATCCTATCCAAGCTTTCATCATTAACATCATATTTCACTACCAAAATCTTCATGATAGGTAAGAAATCAAGAGGAAGCCATGACAATTTACCGTGAGCTGGAAAGTACAGTCATCTATCTCGCTATATCACCTTGATCTCTTAACCTACATACAGTATTATATACTTAAAGGCAGATTTGCACTTGAGGGATTTTTTCTGGACCCCTTTCTCCCTCAGGTTTAGCCCCATTGCTTTGGAGATTTTAAGACGTTCACCCCATTAGTTTGGCGATTTTAAGAACTTTCGCCCCATTTCTGTCAATTTTAAGACCTTTCGTGCCATTTAGGTTTTGATTTTTTCCTGGCGAGCGATAGCAAGCCTGTAATTTAAGAGGAACCTTCGGCCGGATCATTTATTTATCTTCAAAGGGGGTCAAGGAGGTGTAATTTTAAGTTTGATGGAGGCGTAGGGAACAAACTAAAAACCTCCCCTTAAGGTATAGTGTATATCATGCCTTCCTGTCTCACTTTTACTCTATTGTTGTCTTCATACTTCTTCCACACCCCTCTCCCTCTCTCTCTCTCTCTCTCTCTCTCTCTCTCTCTCTCTCTCTGCTCTCCCCTCCTCTCCTCTCTCTCCTCTCTCTCCTCCCTCTCTCGTTCTCTCGTCTCTCTCTCATCTCCTCTCTCTTCTCCCTCTCTTCCTCCTCCTCTTCTCTCTCGCTCTTCCCCTCTCTCTCTCTCTTCTACTCGAGCATCATCTCTCGCTTCTCTCTCTCTCTCCTCTCTCTCCCTCCCTCCTCCCTCCTCCCCATCCCCCTCCCCTCTCTGTTCCTTCCTCATCGCTTCACCTACCTCTCTTCCATCTTCCTTCCCCCTTCTCTCCCTCCGCGCTCCTCTCTTCCTCTGCGGTGACGTATTCGGAGA